>QTSX02000983.1:0-95676 GCA_014839935.2 Entomophthora muscae | reverse complement strand
GATCTGAGCCCAAGTCCAGGAGAGCTGAGCCTGTGTAACTTCAAAATTAGAAAGGATAGGACATCAATTTACTTAGGTGTCTGGCAATGGTGTAGAGCACTGTGTCTTCCAAGGGGACTTGAACCATTAGGCATTGATCCACGTCCTCTGGGTGGTACTCATCATTGGGCAAGTTGGGGATAGTCTGGGGGGAGTTGGGCTTGCTTAATGCTCTCCCGGGGCTTTTCCCTCATCCTAGTTGTTGTTGGTGGTCATCACGTGGAAATGTGTTTGGTTTGACTGTGCGTTATTCCTGTTCCTGTGTCCATTTGAGCTGGTAGGCTTGTGGTTGGTGTTGCCATTACCGTTTCTGGGGGGGTCTGTTGGAGCGTCCACTTGAATGTTAATCCTTGTGTCTTTCTCTTTTTCCTGATTGTGCCTTGTGAAGTGCATTGGATGTCTGCTCTGTCTTCTTGGTCTTGCGGTATAAGCTTTGCAAGTTGGTTACTTGGTCCAGGTTCATGTGTCTCATTACGTGCAACTTGAGGGTGCCATAATACATGAGGTGTGTGGCTGGTTTTTCAAAGACCATATTGGAGGGGGCGCGTAGATGGAGTTCCTTGTAAGCGCAGGTGAGCTCCTTTATAGTACCAGCCTGGGTTAAGTTCTTCACTTGGCTAATGATCATGAGTGCAGTGTCCTTCAGCACAAATCTTGTCAAGAAATCCTGTTTAAAGGTGTCTCAGTTCTTCTCAGTGTGTTCTTCATGCCACTTGTTGCACCAGGTACCAGCGTCATGCGTCAGTCAAATGGAGATTTCTGCAATCCAAAATCTCTGTGGGCATTCCATCTGAGTTAGCTTGCTTTGTGCAGATTGGATCTATTCTGCAGTGTTGTTGTCGTTGGCTCCTGCAAAAGGTTCCAAGGCGGCGCTTCAAAGTCTCTGAGCTATGTAGGCTGGTATGGCGTTTTCATCAGTTGGTTGCGGCATAGAAGAGGGAGCCTGAAAGAAACCTTGTGCGGGCAACAGGCAGAATTTTTCAAGATAAGGTAGGATGGAGAACCTACCTGTGCTACCAATGTTGTAACTGTACTATTTTAGCAGAGTTACAAGGGGAAAATATTTAGAAACTAGATAATAATCTTTATTGAGAGATAGTGATTATATAGTTATGGTGAATCTGTGGATAGTAGGAACAAGATTGGTGATCACACTGTTTGGATGATGAAGGGGGTGGCTTTATCCTGGTAATGAGTCAAGCGCCAAAACAAGGTATCCACCATAAAGGATCATCATCTGTTCATGTTGTTGGATCTGGTAACTCAGGTTGACTTCCTAGTCTGGCTTTGAGTAGCCGGGTAACCGGATTGTGGGTCGCAAACCCGCTTGGTTGGAACCTTGCTGGCGGGTTGAGCCTGCAGTTTCAACATCTGACTTGGCAGGGCCAGAGATTTCCTCCCTTCTTTAAATCAGCACTTGATCCTCTGTTTTTCCAAGGGAGCAGGTGCTCTAACTGTTTCTTCAGCAGATCTCTTCGCCATATCTTCTTGCTAGATTGGTGGTTTGTTTAAGAGATTATCAAGGACCTTAATTTTTGCAGGAAGCCTGCACTGTTTCCTTCTATATACTTATCAACACCTTCTGAATTCTGAATATATAAAAAGTGTATAATTATTTCAGTTAGATCATACATCAACTGAACCACTCTATCCCTCTACATGGTATAGATTTGATCCTAGATGTCTACATTCTCTGTATGTTGAACTGACTTTTATCCCCCAGTGATCTACCCACATTATTTGTGGTACCTTTTCAGCTGTACTGTTTTATACTATCTTCTTTGAAATTTCTCTCCCTTCATGGGAAGATTATGTATTTTGGGCCACTTGATTAGCTTACTCATGGTCAGGATTCATGTGGGCACCTCCCTATTCAACTTTGAGAGCTTTTTCCTGCGCTAAATTGGCAAGCGTTTGCCAAATCAGTGGATCTGAGATATCTGTAAACCTGGGTAGAGACTTAAGATTGGCTATGCTTAGAGTTAACAAGTAGTTCAATGTTCCAGCATTAAGAACGGATCATCTCTGAAAACTCCAAGCGAAGATTTAGACTTTTAAATTAAACTTCTCAACCCTTCCACAGGGGGTACATATATTATTGAACGGTAAGGCCTGCTTCAAAATATCAAAAGGATGTCAAGGTACCGTTTTGATTTTGAGACATTCTGTACAGTAATTTTCAAACCCTTTGGGATAAACAAAAAGTCTCAGCCCAAAAACGAAAACAGCTCAGCTAAAGGCTTTATCAAAGTGGATCCAAATCCATTGTAATTTAATATGAATCCCTTGATCTTTGATTCCGTTTTCGACTGAGATTTTCTGGTTATCTCACCAGGTTTAAAATTACTGTACCAAGCAAACTGTATTTTCACTATGGTAAATAAAAGTAAATGTCCCATAAAATATACGAAGTGAATATCAGTCTTTTCTATTATAATTGGATACTTTAAAAACAAATTAAGATTAGTATTTTATATTCATCTTACGATTTTAGCCACGAATCGTGATATCCAGGAGGCTACTTTTTGGCAGGGGTGGATGCATGGCAAGGGGTTGAATCCAAGGCTTAAGCTACTTGGAGGAAACATCCATGGCAATAGGATGGATCTGCTACTTGGGATCTAAAAGGCTATGCACTTTGGGATATAGCGTCGAGGTTAAATTGATCTGGAACAGAAGAATCACTCGAGTCATAGCATTCGATCCATCAAATTAAAAATCTATTTAAACTTGGCTTGGAAATGGATGATTAATTTAATGCTTAAGTTTAAATCTGGCTATGGCATTTTTAAACTTGCGTGCCAAGCCTAGAGTTGTGGCGGACCACCCACGGAGTCTACCAGATCTGGTCGTCTCAGCCAAAAGGTGTGGTTATATTTGACTAGTTTAAAATTGATTTTGGATTGGGCTATAAGCCACAATCCCACTCATTAGATTCTAGAAGTAGCGGTTTAAAGGGCATGATCTGGCAGTGCTAAAAATAACCAATCTAAAGAGATTGGCACAAGAAGGTTTGAGGCAAATCTGTTAAGTAGGATTTACACAAGTACAAATGCTAAAATTGGGTGGCATTGGTGAGCCGCTATGGTTCTTCTTGGCATGAATGTTAACATTTAGATATCCAACTTAGTTGTCACCTAGAGATCACCATGTGGATTCAAAAGATTCACTTGGTCTAGAATTTATGTGAAATAGGTTAGCTTGTAGGCTTCAATGTTTTAGGTACGTCGCTAAGCAATCGAAGCGCATAGCGAGGTATTGTTCAAACATATAAAACAGGAGATTAGAAGTAAGAAGTTTATAGCAAATATGCAAATTAAAGTTATCATATCTTCACTTGCTGCTGGCGCCTTGGCACACGTTGAAATGAAATGGCCTGCACCCCGTCAGTCACAGTTTCGTCCAAACCCCACCTTCCCCGTTGACTACGCACAGAACTCTCCTTTGGGCATCTACCCCTGCAAGGGCCACTTTGAGCCAGGGCCAGCAGTGGCGTCATACAGAGCAGGCCAGCACATTGATGTGGAACTGTTGGGCTCTGCCAACCACAACGGTGGTCACTGCGAATTCTCTCTCAGCTACGACAACGGAAGAACCTTCACCACCATCACTACCATCCTCGACTCCTGCCTCAAGGGGGATGCTCGCAACTACCGCGTCCTACTGCCGCCCGGTGCCCCACCCAGAGACAATGTCCTGTTTGCATGGACGTGGATAAATACCACTGGGGACCGCGAGTTCTACATGAACTGCGCCGACATCCGCATCACCAACCCCAACCCCGGCCGCATTGAAGGGCACCGCCCAGTCCTCGCCAACCTGCCCGATTGCGCTGAGCGGGCAAAGGGTCTCCCAATCCAATATGACGCACGTGGATGCCCATTCAAGGATATTGACTGCCCTTACATCGCTGAATGGACTGACTTCCCCAATTGCTCTGGGCATGAGCTATTTACTAGCCGCCCAAAGGTCTTCTTCCCCTAATACTGCAATAATAAACTATTTACCATCCCAATTCTTTCTACAGCCGCATACCAGAACCCACTTGATTGGGACGCTTCGGCCCAGCCCCGGCTAGATCCGGCGCCGAACCGCTACAGAAAAAACGGAATACAGAATATTTCAACATTCTAAAATATTTCTTTAAACGGTGGCCCAGAACCAAAACTGGCCATACCAGCCTTAGTCACGAGCAAAGATATCAATAGAAAAATACAAACATTCGCTCCACAAAAGAACCAACTCCTATTAAACCCATACATGGAAGCGAGTCTGCTTAATACCAGCAGGCGAACCCCCGACTTGCCAAATTACAAAGCCTGCTCACCTCAACCTGGGGTAGGGACGGGCACCAGAATTATCACAACTTGTTGTGGCCTAGCTTCACTTGCCAAAATCTGTTTTGTGATTTTGACGGTTGGTCACAAATCATTTTGTGGCCTTCAGTCGTATCACACTCTATGCAGACTTGCTTTTTGACTTTAGGAGGCAGGGTACAATTGTAACTGCCACATTTTGTGACCTTCTCCTAAAGATACAAAACAGATCTTCATGCAATGTGCAGCGACCATCCCAACCTAAACCTAAACCCCCAGAAACTGTACCTAGCCACCCAGCAGCATTTGAGAATCCAACTGCCCAATCCGATGATGCCGGGTAGCCTTTACATAAGGACTGAACATTACAGGGTCCGCCTAATGTCTGAAGTCCAATGTACACCAGTTTCACCACTGCAATGAAAGAATTGCAATTGCCTAGAATGAAATAGTAACATGCCACATTTATGACTATCAACTTACATGAGGGTGACTCTGTCTGCGATGCCAGCTTGAGCGCACTTGAGGGGTAAGAAAAGAACTGGCATCTGGATATCATTTTATATTCAAAGCCAACAGCCAAGTCAACATCTTGGATCGATCATCCACCCGCAACTTACCCTATAGGTAGGGAAGGGTTCTGACACAAGTGGTACAGGAACTTCCTGAATCATCCATGGTAATGGGAATCCTTTATCCTGCCCGCCAGAGCAGAATTCCCAGAAAACTTTCCAATACATCAACCACAAACTCATGCCCTGGTGCACACAGGGAACTGTCACAGATATTGCCATCTTAACTAGAATTGTCTGCCCCTGGAAGAAAGCGCCCAAGCAGCTACTCCAAAAAACCCCACAAAAAGCCTGGATGATCTAAACCAAGCCATTGCCAATAAATGGGTTGTGCCAAAGCATGTGCAGGCTTTGCCAATTTTGTCAAATGAGTCAAAACAGGCTTGGGAACCTCAAAAATAGGCAATTTGGTGCTTTTTGGCGCCAGAGTCAATTTATGATATCACAAAATTTTCAGTAACTTTTGGAGGCTTGGTGACAAGAATTGAGGCCTGCCGCACCATCACCAAATCCAAATCCCCTTTGACTTACAATTCCCTAGAGCTACTTTAGTAGTTCAATAAACACTATAATGTTAAAACCAATATCAAGTTTTAAAGTTTGCAGATCATTGTCCCCAAAGATGGAGTTCCTTCTTGCTTGTGTGCCTATGTGATACCTTGTGGTTAATGGCTTCAATTTTAAGGTTTCTGCGGCCTCTGTGCTGATTTTGGATCCCCAATTTTGAGATTGAAGCAATCGTGGAACCAATTTGTGAGATTGTGTATTTACAAAATCCAGTCACCCTTCCTTGATCAACTTTGTTCTTCTGTCCTGCCCTAGCTTTATTTAGCTGGGTTGTCCCTCTGCCTCTTCCTGGAGATTTCTGCCTGTCAGCTTCAGCTTTAAAGTTTTGTTCATCTTCAGCTCTTTGATGGTTTGGTGTTTTGTTCCCCATTGTGTGGATCTTTGAGGATCTTGCAGAGGCTCCACTGGGACAGGGACCTACCCGGAAAATCCATGGAAGCTTGGGCTATGCCAGAGGTACTGCCAGTAGTAAGATAGATAATACAACCCCAGGCAGGAATATGTGGGCCATGGTGCTTTATCATCCAACCAGATGGTATCCTAAGCATTCTAACATTAGGGAGGTACAGGAGAACCTTTGAATTTGGTATAGCCTGCAACCTGGGAGAATGTGTTTTTATCATCAGAAGAAAGAAGTCTGGCTGGAAACTGTGGTAAAGTCAGCTACCAGTGAGTTGTCTACCACATGTGTAATTCTGCTAGTATTTTTGTCTATACCAATTTAAGCTAATTTTTACTAGCAATTTGGCAGAGCAAGCCAAAAATTGAGATCAAGAACACTGGGAACTGACTCTGTTTAATAGTTCTGCTAGTCCAAAGACCAACTTTAGGGGTGATTTATATGTAAAATTACTAACAAAAATTAAAACCACCTGTGATTGGCACTATAAAAGTAAAAGTGGCAAAGTCAACCCTTTTTTAGCCAAATACTAAGTTTATTAATAAAAACACATCAGCCCAAATATTTATATTATCATTTACTATTATATATTTATTATTAGTATCCATAATTGCAAAGTAGTCTTCTAAGCACCATTATACTGGATTTAGTGGTATATAAATTAATCAATCACCTCCTTGTTTTACATGATTCCTATTCCAGGTTGCTAGATCAATTGGTGCCACATAAATTAAGCCTGATTTATTAATAGATTCCATATGTAATTTATAAAAAACAGAAAGTTGACTCCCTCCCTGTTTGACACCATCCACTTGCCACATAATTGTTTTTACATTTAACTAATCAAAGGCTTGGATTTAAGCCTAAATTAGTAAGTGTTGTGCTATGGGCGCCAGTCAACACCCACCAAGTTGACACCTTATCAGGGTGACTAGTGCAGAGAGCTTCTTAATATTTTAACACACACTATGGTAAATAACCCACTCCCAGCTCCCCCTGAATACTCCTACAACTAATCAACATGTTCCCATGTATTTAATTTTTTAATTTTATGGAAATATGAAACTGCCTTGCTTTTGGGCTAACTTTTGAGCCTGTCTTTAAGCTAATGTCGAGTATATACTTCTTGTGAAGTATAATAAACAAGATAAAGTAAATTAAGAAGAGAATGATACTTTATTGGATATGAATTGTCGTGAATGCCGCTATTCACAATGTTTCAATTTTGCCTTTGGTGGGCCATTTTAAAGACAAATCCCTCACTTTTGCTTTTGGCTCTCAAAATGAGTCAATGGCTGAATCAGGAAATACAATTGTTTGGTTTCTTGGCTCTGCACAACTCACTTGCCCCACTCATGCTGGTGGCAAGTGATCCTACCGTCCTGGTAGTGTTTTGTGGTATCATCAACCACTATATATTACATTTCATATTCACCAATAAAATTAAGTTCTAATCACATTTTAGTCTTTGTGTCTTCCAGTACTTTGGCGCCTCTCTCTAGCCACAACTAGTAGAGATTATTCATTCAGGGCCACAAGGTAATTGTATAGCCTTCCCTGCCAGCTAACCATTACTTAGTACAAATCCAATCCTAAGGTTAGGATTCCCGTTGTGTGTCTGTGCTGCGCCTCTGAACACAACAAAAATGGTGCTCACTACAGGGGCTATAAGCCCCTTGGTTATCCCTTTTACCACCACATTTTCAGGTCCTACGCCTCCTCCCATAAAAGAGCTGACCTCACCTGAAATCACCAGACCTCCTATTGAGGAAGACATTGCAGACCCGCCTATTGTTCCTACTGTACTAAACCTTGGAGATGGTCTCCGCTTAGTTGCTTACCCCATGGGTACCCCTGACTTAGAACAAGTCACGGAAGTAGCCCTTGGGATAGCCTGGTACAGAGCTATCCCTTGCCTCCAACTGCAGTTCAGTCGGGCTGAATACTACAAATTGATTGTAGCTCCTCAATTTCCACAGCATCTCCTCTCAGCGGCTGGCTCCGCTGAGCACCTACTATCATCCTTTGTGAAGCCTGCCTTAGCCCATCATCAAATGGTGTTAGGGCTCCTATTTCAAGAAATTTTGTCCTTACAAGCAGCTGTCACTCACCACTGGGATCAGTTTGCTGCCTACCAACAGTGGATTCACTCCCTGTTTTCCTTGGTATCAGAAAATCAGCACAACTCTGTCACCTCCCATATCTGTTTGATTAATTCCACTGAACAAATGCGTCAATCCATCCCTGAATATGTCAGAGAGCGTCTACATGAGTTTCACCAGTTGGAACAGCCCTGGTGCACCCAAGTAAATTCCACCCTGAACGCCTATATCTCCGACTTTAAGCAACTTGTACAGCAGCTCAATGCATTCAGCACTTATTCCTTTGAGAAACTGCAGCAGTTAGCAGACCTTGCTGCTAAAGGCCTTAACAAGCTCAGTGAAGAGTTTGATCAAGAAAGAGCTGCCACTACCACCGCTATTGCCAAGCTCCAGAATCAAGTGAATGAATTATCAACGCTCAAGCCAAATTGTCAGGAACCCATCCACCTGGAAACATACCACCAAGCAGGTGTATGGCCGCGGAAGGGTTCAAACCTGTAACCAAGGAACCAACAGGTATGGATACCATTCCCATATGGAATAGCTCCCTGAGAAAACGGTATTGCCCCAGGAGGGGATTAAATCTATCAAGGAGGAAGTAGACTCCTAGGTAGCTGAGAAGGAAGTCATGCCAAAGGGTGGAACAAGGAAGGTGTAGCAGGCTGACCTTGGCCCATCACATGTTGTTTCTCTGTAACAGGAGGGTTTGTGGACAAGGGTGTGGCGGTGTACCAAATGCCAGGTATCACTTGGCACCACAATTTATCAAGATAGTGAGGGGTAGACAAACCAGAGTCTGCTCTGGTTCCTAGAGATAAGCTTGCTGCCAAGGCCTGCACAAGGAGCAACCAAATCAACCATTTATACCCAAATGGCTCCCCTCAGGAGAACTTGGGTAGTCTCATGGCTTTGGATTTCAAGAAGGAAACAAGATAAAATCAACTAGGTTTGAAGAAATTGACTTTATTAACTGAACACTATCATTTTGAAAGATGGAGCCTTATATAGGCCTTCCAAGACTTTAAAAAAGCAGCTCATAAGGGGAATGGGGAAAATGTTGGAAAAATTGAAGGATATTGGGGGAAAACCTTGGCAATAAAAATCTTACTAAAAACAACATAAAAGTCATTTTTAAATGGCAGTTACCCCCCCCCCTGAAGCCTTCCCAAACAGCTAGGTATTATTTACCCCAGCTGTTTGAGATCTCAGCTTAGGGTGCTTCTGGTGTTGCAATTGAAACACCAGAAGAAGATAAACAACTGTTAATTGGGTTACTATCAAGTACGGAGCCCGGTTTACTCTCAACAGCTTCAGGGTTCAAATTGAAAGCAAGTTAGAAAGCTCCTAGCACAGTTGTAACATCTGATTGGCTGCAGCAAGCATTTTCAAGTGAAGTCAAAGGTAAGTGCAAATTCAACATAATAACTTTGTTTAGATGATCACCCAGTGAGCGAGAGGAACCAGGTTTGATCCCTGTATTGGAACAAAAGATGGCCTCCAGGTTTGAATAACAGTTTTTTAAAGGTAATATAGAACTGGTACTACATACTAATAAACCATTTCTAGGTCCTGGAGGAAACTCCAAATTAGGAGAAGAGTTCCCAGAACCTGGAAGTATTAAAATTTCCTTGTTGTTGTCAGGAAGGATAGAACAGGCATTCCTGACACAGATGCTCCGCCTTCCCCCATCTGATGATTTGGTAGATAGAGAGCAGAGACTGTGGGATGCTATCTGAGAGCTACAAACAACTAATTTCAGTCAGGGACGTCCTACTAAAGTGCCTCAGCCTGATCCTCAGGTGCTTTCTTTGACAACCCAAGTTGCTGAACTACAATAGGAGCTTGCTGCCCTACACAAAATGGTGGCAACTGTTGCTAGTCCAGTTGTGGTTGTTGATAAAGATGGCTGTTGCCCTGGTTGGCCTGGAGCCCCTTGAATCCAATGCACTAGGGTTTTGATTGCACTAGCTGATGAGGTGGATCATTTGAAACGGGATCATGCTAAGCTAGACAGGGACATACAAGAGATGAGTGAATTAATCAACTCAGTGAGCAACAGGTTTTCCCCTTGCCTCTCAGTGGGGCATTCCCTTACTTCTCAGCTGGCTGTGCTCTCCACAGTAGTAACCTCCCAAGGCCAACATCTAGATGTTACTGAGAGACAGATCATCCTAGCTAATGATACGGGAGCCCGTGCTGTTGAGACCCTGACTAACCTTGAGGAAAGTGTTTGACAGCTGTGAGCTAGACAACCCCCCTCCAAATCTGAAGCAGAGTTCTCCCTGCGCATCAATGTACTTGATAGCAACAATGGTGGTCCAACTCCCAAGACCCATTTCAAGCCTACCTTTAAGCAAGTCTTTGATCCCAAAACCTCAACTATTGTAGCTTTCCTAACAATCTATGCAACTGCTATGAGACAATAATTGGATGAGGTTAATAAGGAACATATTTTGACCTATCTTTACCCAACCTGCCAAGAGGTTGTGGTGTCTGAGCTGCCCACCATCAAGACTTGGGAAGATATGAAACAGCTTCTAACTTATTAGTTTGGTGGTGACCTTAGCTTGGAAGTAAAAAAGGACGCCTTCATGCACATTGCCTTCAAACCTAAGGAGACCCTAGCTGAATTTGCAGACAGGTTCTACATGGAGGCACAGCAACTGATAATGAGCAGACAATTGACAGATTACAAAGCTTACATGGCTTGCACTCAAGCCCTCAAGGTTAAACAGCTTCTGTGCTTTACTTCAAAGCCCATAAAGCTATGCTTTCCTCCATGAAGAGGATAAAGACACTGTTACAGGACATGCACCTTACTCATTCTGGAGCAGTCATTTGGGAGAGTTGTGCTGCCGCTAACTCTGGTTTGTCTTCCTGTGGCCCTCATCTCCTTACCATGAACTTGCAAAATCCTCCTCAGCGCCAAGGTTGCCACAACTGTGGTCAGATAGGTCACCCTTCTTGAGTCTGCACCAACCCGCGGGTTGAAGGAGCTGATCCCAAGGAGCAGGCAGGAAAAGAAAAGTCTGTTGTAAATTTGGTCTTATGACGTCTTGGGGATTAACATCTGGAGTGCTTGCTTGTAGAGTATGGTTTCAGGTCTATACACAAATTAATACAAGTCTTAAAGACTCTGAAGTCTTTACCCTTAATTTAAGATAACAACTAAGTAGAGTGTAAAAGCAAGTAGGTAATGTGTAAAAGTATAAAGGTATTTTTATTGGGAGAAAGAAGGGAATTTTATATAGTATACTGGCTGCACAATGGATGCAGGAGTGTTATTAACACCTGCACCATTGTCAGGAAGATTCCAGGATCTTCTGGTGCCCACCAGGCTCTTGCATCCATGTTCTTTCCGTCTTGGGACAATCCAGACAATCCAGCTGGGAATAGTGGATGTGTGTTACCCTGGAGTGGCTGCAGCTTGCAGCTACCCATTACAGAAGCTACTTATAATTCCCAAACTCAAACCATTCTGGATGTAACAGGACGGCCAACATATTGTAATGTCCTAGATGCAATTAGTATTACAAATCCGTCATATCTGACGGATTTGGGTGCAAACCAAATTAGCCTTGACTACCAGGATTAATTCCACTGATAGCCTTGAACATTCTAATCTGCACTTTTTTACAACATTTCCCACCACTATAATGGGCAAAGGTTATAAATAGAGGGTACTGGACTCAAGGGCTGCATATTCAGGTAATTATTCCAATAAAGCCTTTTTCACTGTATATTGCTTTATTCCTCTCTTTCTCTGTGATCTGGACAACAACCTATGGCATTTTTTCATTAGGTTTTCTTTTTTTGGATTGTTGTCCTAAAGGGGGTTTACTCATGAGTACTAGGAGCAGCACACATGTATTGAGTGTGTGCTCTAGTAATCAAATGGCCAGTATTTGAATCCTTAGTGTAGTTCTCAGGATCCGTTTTCTGGTTGGCCTTAATAGGCCCTTGCCATAGCATGACAAGTGCATTCTCACATCCATACCCTCTATTACTATAGAAGTATACAGCATCACCCACCTTGTAAAAGGGGAGGGTAAGATGGCTATTGGAAGCATGGTCTACATCCTTCTTCTTGATGTTCAACTTGGCATGATAGGCTTCAGCCTCTGTATTGATCAAGACCTGGGGCAGCTTCCGGAGGTGGGCTTCTGGGGTGACAGACAGTCTAGGCTTCATCAGGGAGAGCAGGCAGCAAGGCAAGTCAGGTGGGCGCCCATGGGAGAGTTAAAGGAGTGGCTTGTCAGCAGTTTTGTAGTACCTAATTTTAAGTAACATGGCAGGATGATAGAGCAATCCATTACATGCATTTGTGGTCTTCTTGTTGTGGGAGGTCATAAATTCCTGATAGTGATACTTTTTGGATAGCTCTCTCTGTATGGAAACACATCCTGTGGGTCCTTGATCAACAATCACTGAGTCCAGTTACAAGGAGGAGCATATGTTAGCTATCCATAGGTACTTGTATTCATGAATAGACAAGCATCCTTTACATTTGCAATAAACAAAGAGTTCTCTAAAGCATAATATACTATTGCTATCTTCTCCCCCCACAAAGACAGGTCAGTCAGTGGGTTAAATTGCATCTCATCATGTATGAAAGCAACAAGGGCAATGACTGGCAGTCTTGAGAGGCAGTCCTCCTTTTGTGTTGCGTTACCAGAATAGTACAGGGCAATCTTCTCATCTGGATCTGCTTCAGTAGGGAGGTGTTCTCTTCTAACCATAGGATAGCTTCTTTGATAGAAGTTTGGAACTTCAGAGCAATGACTAATGAAGAGTTCATAGCTACTCTCTTCTTGTTGAGAAAGTACATAACCCATGTCTGTGAAGGCAAGGATGTTATTTTCAACAGAGGTCTTGAGAAAGATAAGATATAATAAAGAGGCATACATAATTGTTCTCTTCAGTTCATCAAGGGCAACTTGGAAGGCAGCAGAGGTAATGATCAATCCAAGCTTCATACTGATGAGCTGTATCACCTCTTTTTCAATGTGGATGATGCACTTCTCCTGAAACTCAGAAGGCAAGCATGGTTTCCAGTAGCAATGCTTCTGTAACTGAGCAAGGGTCTTTTGTATTCCTCCATGTCCTGTAGCTTTGTGTGAGGCAACTACAGAGTCTGTTCTGAGTGAGAGGCATACATATGGCAACCAGTTATACTTATAGAGCTTAAAGAGTTGACCATCTTTAATCTTGGTGTCCACTGAAAGATTCTTGAGAACACTTTGGATTTCAGTGGGCTCTTCCTCCCACAAAGATTGGTTAACCAGTAGTTTGTCATAAAGCTCATCAGCAATAGAGGATACAAGGGCAACATTAGGCAGAGGTAAGTCCTGGGGCTCTTGCATCTCATCAGGGTGGAGAAGTTCAGCCTTGAATCTTTTTGCATTGGGGTAGAGCAAGAAGAGGGATGAAAGAATATCCATGTGGGTTGGTTCCAGGATCTTCAGGAGGTAAAGGTTTAGGCGGAGAAAAGGGAGGCACTAATATCTTTTCAACCAATGATTCTTTCTCAACTTGGCTTATTGCAAATACCACTGATTCCGCTTCCTGAAGATCTTTCTCAGTCTCTTCATCTTTGTTACAACACTCAGAGGAAAAGGAAAAAAATGATTGATTCTTATCTTGACTGCATCTTATCTCTTCTGGCTCTGTTAGAGAAGGTACTTCATCATACTTAAAGTCTCCCATGTCATTGAAACAGAATTTTGCTCTAGTCAGATCAACTTTAGCACAGGATTGATGCTTATCACAAGGAAAGTGTCCAGGTTGTATATATTCATCTGTGATACCAGGGGAAGAGAATTATCCAGGGTTGACTTCAGTCAGGGCAAGGCTTCCAAAAGATTCCAAGTGATACTCTTTAGGAAGGCATTTATCTTAAATTCCTTTTCTTGAACAGGATTTGTTGTGAGGCTGTAGGATGAAGCTTGGTTCTTCAGGAGGCAAGGATTTTGGTAGAGAAAGGAGAGGAACTGTTACATTTTCAGCCAAGGATCTGTACTCAACTTGGCTGATTAGCAGTTCTACTACTTTCTCCTCTTGTGAAGCTTCATCATCTTCAGAGACTTTCACATCTTTGAAGCCATCTCCAGCTCCAATAGGGAAGGGCTTAGAAGTTCCAGGATCTTCAGGAGGCAAAGGTTAAGGCAGAGAGAGGAGGCTTTTGGAAGGTATGAAGTCCAACTATCTCAACTTCATGGAGGACAATATCATTATCCTTAGCTGAATCTTCACCTCTGATATTGTGATCAACAGGAGAGGGTTCCAACAGATCCAGAGAAAGTAATGCTATAGATGCAGTCAAGGATGTACCTTTATTCTTGCTGATTAGCACCTCCATGGAATTTACTTCATGGACCAAATCCTGTTTCTTTTCACTGTACTCTTCATGGATGATTGGTGATTTGATGGGCTCCACTTCAGTAAGAGATTCTTTAGGTTCAAAGATATTCTCTAAAAATTCCACTTGGTCTTCTTCTGCAAGGTATAGAGCCTTACTGACTTGATTGACTTCACAAGCCAAAGAATCAGGATGTTTAACCTTGTTCAATGATCCAGCAATAGGAGAACTGGGTGACGTAGGGCTATTTCTGGAATCATTAGAATTTTCAGAAGCATCCAAGAGGCAGTCCTGAGGTGTGCTAGTGATTCTCAAACCATTGAGGGGGCTGGCTTTGGTACAACCTTGTGAGTAGTGGAGTTTTTGCTTTTTTACTTTTGGAGGTACTGGTAGGAGTAAAGAAAGCCAAGGTAGGGAAAAATAGTATCAAAGGAATTTTGACACAAGCTTCCAAGTAGATATTTGATCTTCTGCTCTTCAGTATAACCAACAGTAAAGGTTTTCACTTTATATAAGAAGGAAAGTACATCTTCACCAAAGTAGATGTCAGGAAGAGAGCCATTCCTTCCCAGGGCTGAAACAGGACCACAACAGGGGTGTCCTACAGGCTTGGCGTATCTTGTAGGATACATATTAGAGTGAGCACCAATGTTGTAAATTTGGCCTTATGGACGTCTTGGGGATTAACATATGGAGTGCTTGCTTGTAGAGTATGGTTTCTGGTCTATACACAAATTAATACAAGTCTTAAAGACTCTGATGTCTTTACCTTTAATCTAAGGTAACAACTAATTAGAGTGTAAAAGCAAGTAGGTAATGTGTAAAAGTATAAAGGTATTTTTATTGGAAGAAAAAAGGGAAGTTTATATACTATACTGGCTGCAAGATTGATACAGGAGTGTTATTAACACCTGCACCATTGTCAGGAACATTCCAGAATCTTCTGGTGTCCACCAGGCTCTATCATCCATGTTCTTTCTGTCTTGGGACAATCCGGACAATCTGGCGGGGAATAGTGGATGCACGTTACCCCAGAGTGACTGCAGCTTGCAGCTACCCATTACAGAAGCTACTTGTAATTACTGAACTCAATCCAATCTGGATTTAACAGGTCAGCTGACATATTGTAACTTCCTAGATACAATTAGAATTACAAATCCTTCAGATCTGACAGATTTGGGTGCAAACCAAATTAGCCTTGACTATCAGGATTAAATCCACTGATAGCCTTGACCATTCTAATATGCACCTAATTTACAACACAGTCAACCTAGAGGCAGATATGCTCTTGGTTGATAATTCTTCCCACTCCCCTTCAATCCCTCCTTCTATAACCAACTCCAAGCCTGCTGATAATGAGACTCCTCCTATCCTCCTACTGTTTAACAATATATCTGACAACTCTGACCTGGATGATTCTGATGTTGAATACCCTGACGCATATGGGTACTACATTCTTGCTGTCCCCAAAACCATTGCAGTCCCCTAAAAATTACAATCAGGGAAGACTAATACAACTACTAAGCCTTTGCCTGAGGTCAAAGAAGTTGTCTTTTCCCCTACCTCACTCAAGCAAAGAGGTCCCCTGTTCTAGTGGAGTCCACAGAAGAAGCTGATGAGGTTGATGACACTGTATTCAAGAATGTGTCAGTTACTCTTTTCAGACTGTCTATAAGGAGTTTCTGGGCTTAAGATACATGATTGAGAAGTGGGACAAAGAACTAGAAGAGGCTCAAGACATCCTGGCTGTCCTCCCACCCTTTGGTTGCACTACCACTTGCATAGAAATATCCATCCAAAAGTGTAGATCAAGGTTGTCTTGGATACTAGTTCTACGGTTAATGTTGTATCCTCCAAGCTTGTCAAGAAGCTCATTGCTCCTGATCTTAATTATCATCAGTTGTATGGCACAGCTGGGCTATTCATGACTTGCGCCATAGGGGCATATTCTGCTCTTCCCATGCGGTTTGGAAAGCTGCTCTTAGCTGCGCCAGCAGTTGTCTTGGAAAACAAGAGTTATGATCTCTTAGTTGGCACCCAGTTCCTTAGATAATATAATGGGATTATCAAAATGAAAGATGGTTACCTCTCTATTTTGGGGTACAAAGTCCCTCTGATCTTTAAAGAGCCAGTTAAAGTTCCCAGGAAGTGCCCAAGACATGTGCTTTAGAATATCCCACTAGGATTTTCACTCTAAAGTACCACACTCACTCCTCCAACATGAAGTGTCCTTCTATGGCTTGTCCTGCGTCTGAAGGGATCCCTCTCCTGGCAACTTCTGCTGTAATCATCCCCCTGGCTCTCAGGCCATCCTGGACTACCAAACCTCCTATGAGCTACCTGAACAAACTTTCTTGGAGTTGTACTCTCCTCTGTCACTAGGTTGCAACAAACTCTACCTCTTTCCTGGAATTATAGACGTCTCCCATAAGGATCCTGTTCAAATTCTAGTAGCCAATTTAACTGCTCTCCTCATACACGTATCCAGAGGGCAGGATATTGGTTAAAACAAATTGTTAAATGCTCATGATGTCTTATCCCTTCAACTATTTGGTACATTTCAGGATTTCAACCTACCTGAAGATGACGCTCAAGTCCTATCTCTGTTTACTGTGCAAGACTTCCCACAACTATCTCCCGTTCAGCAGAAGAAAGTGCTTGGTTTGTTAGATCAGTTTCAGAAATCTTTACCAAAGACAGCACCAACTATGGGCTAGCCAAAGGCGTTATCCATCAGATTGAAATAGTAGACATTCCCCCCTTCTGCGCTAAACCATATTGCTGCAGTTGTGTAGAGGACAATCAGGTGTCTAAAGAGCTAAAACAACTGTTACACGCTGGGCTACTGGCCCCTTCCCAAAGTCCTTGGGCTTCAGCCTAATCATAATAAAGGAGAAGGATGGGGGTCATTGTATTGTGATGAATTATCACCACTTGAACTCTTTAACCATTAAGGACTCTTATCCCTTGCCGCATATTGATGATGCTCTCTGCCATCTTGGAGGCTCTAAGTTCTTCTCTGCTATGGATCTGGCATTGGGATAATGGCAAGTTGACTTTTTTCCTGAGGACTGCCAGAAGGCCGCGCTCATTACATCTGAGGGGCTGTTTGAGCCTACCTGCATGCCGCAGGGACTCTGCAATGCCCCAGCCACCTTCCAATGAGCCATGGACTCCATCCTCTGTGGCCTGAAACTGTCATGTGTCCTAGTATACTTAGATGATATAACAGTTTTCAGTGATACCTTCACAAATCACCTGGCTCATCTCAAAGAGGTGTTCATATAGATTCAAGAAGCTGGCTCAAGCTAAAACCTTCTAAGTGTGCTTTCCTCAAAGAGTGTCTTGAATTCTTGGGCCATGAAGTAACCCAGACAGGATTCATCCAATGACTAAGAAGGTTGATGCCATCAACAAAATGCTTCTTTCCATCAACCTGTGAGAGGTACAAGTCTTCTTGGGTATGATGGGCTACTACAGGCAGTTCATCCCTGACTTTGCCAATACTAGTGAGCCTCTATTCTAGCTGTTACATAATGTCCCTTTTGAATGGACTGCCAGCCAGCAGCAAGCCTTTGAGACCCTTAAGCAGAAACTCAAAGAGGCTCCCATCCTAGTTGTTCCTGACTATGATAAGAAATTCACCCTATACACTGATGCTAACAATCTTGCTATTGGGGCTATTTTGGCCCAACTAGACAACAAAGGTGTGGACCATCCTGTGGCTTATACTTCCCATGTTCTAAACAAACATGAGAAGAACTACAGTGTCACAGAGAAAGAACATCTTGTCGTTGTTGTGTTTGGCTCCAGGGGACAACATCCTGGAGGACACGGCGGGAAATCTTTATTATAAAAGATTTGAGGCTCAAAGCTAGCCTTGGGTTAATCTTCAGGGCAAAATTAAGGGCACATACCTTAATTTCCTGGAAAACAAGATGTAAAAGTTCTTTTGGCAGAAAGGACAGGAAAATCTTGAAAATTATAAAAGCCAACACAAATGTGGATAAACTTAAACTTTATTGGGAATGAAGATTCTACTTTAAATAGTAGACAACAGACAGTGATCACTCAATGGAAAGACAGAGTGGCTGAGGGGATCACTCTGGGATTAGGTCATACCAGGATCAACCACAGACAGGTACAATAATCCAGAATGGTTGGATATTGAATCAGACCCATTTGCAGAAGGCAAGGAATTTCCAAAATTGAAGGCAAAACCAGTCAAATCTTTGCAACTATCAATATTTGAAGGCCAAATCAAAATAGCATTAATAGAGCAATTTACAACATCCCCCCTCAAGATTGGACGCAGGAAGTTGATACTTGCAAAGGAACAAAGAGTGGACGCGGGCAAAGGGACAGCCAGAAGATAGTAGCTTCACAGTGTACTTGACAACCTTCTTGAAAGTGACCTCACAGGGCCCAACCCATAGGGAATCCAGCTTATGAGCTCTACCACCTGTAAAATTCTGGTAGTAGAGAACTAAATTGCCTACTTGGTATTCAGGGAGGGGGCTCTAGCAGCATTGGATAGAAAAGGCTAAAAGGCCTTAACCTTATAAGCAGTGGAGTAGGCGGTTGCCTGGATGTCAATGATACGGTTGGTTAGGTCTTTCATGTGGGTTTCAGGATTTGCAGATGTATCAAACTCGATCAAAGGGGGCCCCAAGATTGAGGGGGTAGTGGCCTCACGTCCATAAAGCATGGAAAAAGGGGATTACCATTCACCCGGTGTCTACTAAGGCGGTAAGCAAAGAGGGCGGCAGGGAGGAACATGTCCCAATTGGCAGCGTCAGAGAGCGTGAGTTTTCTCATGATGGATACCAGGGTGGAGTTAGCTCGTTTGACAGTTCCATTGGTGGAGGGATTATATGGCGCAGAGAACAACTGGTGAGTCCCCATAGCTTCAACAATAGAGGTGATGAGGCAAGCATTAAAGTTGGTGACATTGTCTGAGAGCAGGACTTGAGGGCAGCCATGTCAATAGAAAATGTCTTGCAGCAAGTAAGTAGCCGTGGTCCTAGCCGTTATATCTTTTGTTGCTCTGGCTTCAACTCATTTGCTAAAGTGATCTATAGCAACCAAAATAAGCCAACATCCCGACCTAGACCGGGGGAAGGGCCCAACAGCATTGATACTCACCGTATAGAAGGCATGCTTTGGAGGAATGAGTTGAAACTGGTGTTGGGAGGGACAAGGACGTTGGAGTTAACAGAAATGGCAGGAGGCAAGAACATCAGGGATCAGAAGGTACATGTTCTCCCAGTAGAAGTTCTTGTATAACCAGTCATGAGTTTTGGCTATGCCTCCATGACCAGTGTCAATGTGAGCTTGGAGGATGATGGCTATCCTCATGCTTGGGCAAACATAGGTTAGGAAGGCATTGTTAACCTTTTTGAAGAGTTGTCTATCACAAATTATAGTATGCTTGGATAGGGTCTGTAGGGACAAGGGGATGTATTTGGGCTCAGTGGTCCAAGAGTCAGGATACCTGTCAGGGATCCACTCTCAGGCAGCTGGCCTGCTGGTTTTGGGGGAAACTTGGGCCGGGTTTTTTGCTGGCAGGGCCCACCATAAGAGAGGAGCTAACTTTAGAAGGTAAGAAGCCGGCTTCCCCACCAAAGACCCCGAGCCAGCGGCCAGAACAATGGTGTCCACCACCCCCGTGAGGGTGATGTACACTATTCCAAAAAGCTTACTGGCATGGTTGGTTGGGAGGTCAGGGGAGGAGGCTGGTATTGGTTTGGGTGTTACAGGTGGTTCCATATAGACGTTGTAGGCCAGGAGATAGTTAAATTTTCCTCTAAATAGCTTGGGGGTAGAGAATATCCACAGGCCTTTGTGGTTGTATCTGATGGCGGATTGGATGCAGGCTAATGGGTCAAGTTTGATGATCTTCTCTGGTGTATAATCTTTATATTTGGGCTTTAATAAATATTTGGTAAAATGAACGGGCCCAAAGGGGACGCCAGGTAGACCAAAAACTGCGGGCGGAGGGGCAGGAGGGCTGGGAGATCTTGAACTGAACTGATAGACAGCAAATACAAAATATGGTAGTATCTGTATAAGCCAAAGTAACATAACTTTCATTCAAAAATGGCAATAAGTTTGGAGCGCGGGGTCCTTGGGTCTATATAGCACCCCACCTCCAAATTTAACATTTTCCATGGGGGGTCATCAGGGCATTTGGAAGGGCAGGGCCGGAGGAATTGGGGACATGGGTCTGAAAGAAGCAAAATGGCGCTTGGCCCGGGAGTTCTTTAATTGATTGTGGCTCCCAATTTAACTACCAGATTATCTTACTCTAGTGTTGTGGTCATGGGGCCAGGTTGCGGGCTGGTGCCTCTTCCTTGGGTTGGCTCTTGATTGGTTGCTGGTGAAGACTTCAAACTCATGAAGCTAATAGTTATTGACTGGTTGCCTCCATTAGGTGTCATGATTGGCACTCCACTTAGTGCAATAATTTCCTTGGCTCAATCTGCTTCACTGGGCAGGCCATCATCTTCAGCGTCAGCTCGCAGGGGCTCAACCCCACAAAAATGCGGGTGGGCGGTCCCGCAGTCCACAGGCCTGGAGGCCTGGGGGGATCCAGGTTCTGGGTTCAATTCCCGCTCTTGGGCCTGAGGTTCCAGAGGGGGGGATTGTCAATCCTGACAATACCCTATTAGCTTGTATAGTTGATCAGCATCAACAGGATGGATAGCTAGGATTGGTATTCTTGACAGGCCATCAGGGTTCTGATGCTGGGCCCCAGGACGGTGTATCACAGTGAAATCATACCCTTGTAAACGTAGAGCCCAACACGCTAACCAACCTTTGGGTTCCTTTAGCTGTTGTAGCCATTTGAGGGAGGAGTTATTGGTGACTACCGTGAAGTGGGTTCCATAGATGTAATGCCAAAACTGCTTTACCACATGTAGCACCGCCAGACATTCCTTCTCAGTGATACTGAAGTTCTTTTTGTGCTTATTGAGGACCCTTGATGAGTAGGCTACAGATTAATCTACACCTTCATTGTTGAGTTGGGCAAGGATAGTGCCCACAGCTACTCACTAGCATTGGCATACAAGATGAACTCTTTATCATATCAGGATAGACTAAGATAGAAGCCTCCTTGAGCTTGGCCTTCAGTGCTTCAAATGCTTGTTGTTGGCTGTCAGTCCATTAAAAGGGGACGTTGCAAAGCAATTGGATAAGGGGTTTGCTCAGTTCAGCAAAGTCAGGGATGAATTGCCAGTAGTAACCCATCATACCAAGGAATAGTTGAACCTCTTTAAGATTTGTGGGAGGTAGCATCTTGTCAATGGCTTCCACTTTGTTATTCATGGGGCAAAATCCTGTCTGAGTGACTTAATGTCCTAGGAACTCAAGACATTCCTTAAAGAAGGAGCACTTGGAGGGTTTGAGTTTCAAGCCAGCCTCACAAATCTTGATGAAGACAGCCTTGAGATGCTCCAAGTGATCAGTAAAGTTAGTGCTGAATACAGTGATATTATCAAGGTACACAAGGACACAAGATAGTTTTAGGTCTTGTAAGATGGAGTCCATAGCCCTTTGAAATGTGGCAGGGGCATTGCATAGTACTTTACAATGTGGTGTCCCCCATCCTTCTTCTTGAGAATCAGTAACAGGGAGGCCCAAGGACTTTGGGAAGGAGCCAGTAACCCAGCGTCTAGAAGTTGCTTGAGTTTTTTTGACACTTGAGCATCTTCCACCCTACTACGGCAATATGGTTTAGCGCAAAAAGGGGGCGCATCTCCAGTATCAATCTGGTGGATGACTCCTTTTTCTAGGCCATAGTTCGTAGGTCCAGAGGCAAAGATATCACTGAACTGATTGAGAAGGTCCAACATGTCTTTTTGTTGAACAGGGGACAGTTGGGGGAAATCAGCAGCGGTGAACAAGGAGAGAACTTGAGGATCATCTTCTGGTAGGTTGAAATCACTGAAAGTTCCAAAGGGGTAGAGGGAGGATACTTGTTCTGCTCCAAGTACACAACCATGACCTACAAACTGGCCTCTGGTTACTTGCATGGGCAGGGCTGTCAGGTTAGCAAGCAGTAATTGTACAGGCTCTTTGTGGGTTTGGTCTAAAATCCCAGGACACAGGCAAGGCTTGGTACAACTTAAGGATTCAGGTGAGTAAAGTTCCAAGAAAGAATTTTCAGGTACCTCATAGGAAATCTGGGAATTCATCACCACTTGAAAGCCCAGGGGGATGGTGATAGCGGCTGGTGCTAGCAGGGGTACCCCTTCTTCTTCAGGACAGGAAGGAGGAGGGGTACACATGTTGGAGGAGTGGGTCCTATACTTGAGAGAGAAGATACCCGTAGGGTACTCAAGCACGCAAGTTTTTAGACATTTTCCTGGAAGGCATGGGGGTTCCTCAAAAGTCAAAGGAACCTCATATCTCAAGAGCAAAAGGTATCCATCTTCTAAGTTTACAATTCCATTATATTCTTAGAGGAATTGAGTACTAACCAAGAGATCATAGCTTTTGTTCTCTAGGACCACAGTGGGGGAAGCAATAAGGAGTTTCCCAAACCTCATGGGTAGAGCAGAGTAGGCATCAATGGCTCAAGTTTGGGCCATGCCAGCTGTGCCATACAACTGCGTGTAGTTGAGGTCAGGGGCCAACTTAAATTTATTCATTAATTTGGAAGATACCACATTGACTGAGTAACCTGTGTCCAAGATGGCTTTGATTTTAACCTTTTGGATCAATACTTACATGCAAGTTGTATCTTTCCCAAAGGGAGGCAGGACTTCTAACACGTCTTGCAAAGCCTCTAGCTCTTTTTCCCATTTGGCCAGCATACACCATAACACAGGAATTTTCTTATACACAGTCTGTAGTGGAAGAGATACATTACGTTGTGGAATAGAGCTTTGGCTAACTTGGCTGCCTCCTCAGAAGAGTCAACCAAGACAGTAGGTAGTTGGGCTTGGGCTAGGTAGGGGCAAGCTACCATAGATTTAGCTTCACTTGTAGGTACTCAGGAAGTGGTGATAGTCTTCCCAGAGCAAAGCTTGCATGGTACAGGGATGGTTTCTGGGACAGCCAGGACAGAATAGCCATAACTATCAGAATATTCACTATCAGAATCTTCAGGCTCTGAATCACTGGAGAGATTGTGGAACAGATGAAGGATAGTAGAGCCAGAGGAGAAGGGAGCTTCCTCATCAGAAGGAGGATCAGGAGGAGACAGGGGAGATTGGTTAGCAGAGAGTGTCTCTGTTTCTAAGCTGACCTCTATTTTTCCACTTGTTCCTTGGGATTGCAACCTTCCACTTGGGGATTAGTGCAAGTGCGTGAGTGATGTCCAATCTGGCCACAGTTATGGTAGCCTTGTCTCTTAGCCTGCCCACTGGTACCCAGAGTCATAATGTGTGGCGTACAAGAGGTAATCCCAGCATTATTAGCTTTATTCTCACGTACCACCGTACCTCCATGTGTCAAATGCATGTCTTGCAAGAGCGTCTTAATACTCTTCATGGAAGTGAGTGAAGCCTTGTGTGCCTTAAAGTGTAGACATAGAAGCTGGTTCACTTTCAAAGCATTTGAATAAGCTGTGTAAGCTTCCTGGGGAGTTTACTGTTGACTAGTAATTAACTGCTGGCCTTCAATGTAGAAACAATCTGTAAACTCAGCCAGGGTTTCATTGGGTTTGAAAGCAATGTTCATAAATGCATCTTTTTTGACCTCCAAGCTGAGGTCTCCTCCAAACTCTTCAATAAAGAGGCGCTTCATATCCTCCCAAGTGACAATAGAAGGGAGATTGGGGACCACAACTTCCTGGCAAGTGGGATGGAGACAGGTAAGGATGTGTTCCTTCTTGAGTTTGTTGGTAGCCCTACATATTGCAGTTTTGTAAATGGTCAGAAAAGCAGCAATGGTAGAGGTTTTGGGATCAAATATCTGTTTGAAGGTTTTATAGTCCAGGTCAATAGAGGAAGACAAGGACTGGCTGTTTTCACCAGGGTTGAAGACATTAATATGAGGGTTGCTCTCAAACTTGGATTCAGCAGCAGGTTGTCTAGCCCAGAGGAGTCAAAGGCTTTCCTCTAAAGTGTCCAAGGTAGAGCTGTTTTGCCCACTAATGTCTTGGGCAGTGACAGCAGCAGTCCCAAATTCATCAATATTGATTTGTTGTACTGCCAAGGTGCCAGCAATCTCATTGACACAGGTAGCCAGGGAGGTGGTCTTAGCAACTAAAGGGGAGACTTGTCTATTTAGAGTCTCTGTAAAGTGGGAGAGGTTTTGGACCTCTCTTTCCAAAGTGTCTTGCCTATCAGCTACATCATTTGTCACTTCAGCAAGTTGATCTAGAGCACGTGCACAGTGTACCTGGGGTCAACCTTCTAGACCAGGGCAACAATCATGATTATCAGGAGTGGGAGTATTAACAACTTCACCTTCCTCTTCATCTTCAGATTCAGATAAAGAATCTTCAGAATTAGAGAGGCGCTGTCTTAAGTACTCAATTTCACCTTGTAAGGTGGCCATCTGATCAGTGAGGGAGGCAATACAAGGGTCAGGCATAGGTTCAACTGGGGGGGGGGTACTGCACAGAAGCTTGGCCTCAAGTGGTAGCCTTGAGCTTGGCAATGGCCTCCCATACCTTGGTTTTGATTCCAGATGGGGTCCTGACAGGAGGAGCAGGAGGAGTCACCTCAATAGAGGCCACCAGGTCATCCTAATATTTTGAACCTGGTATAGAGTGTTGCCTAGTGCAGTCTTATCTAGACCGTATTGATTCTGCAGATGGTGGCCCCAAGTATTGACATGAGCCCCTATCAATTTGAGTTGCAAGTTGACATGCTCTCTGAATTGATTGAGTTCACTAACCAGAGTCTCAAAATCCTGCCAATGGTTAAGCAGAAAAGCCTCAATTTGCTCACGCCAGGCTGCCTGATGTTCATCCAATTTACATAGTCAATCCTTTATGTATCCCGGGAGCAAGGAACAAAGGGAGTTAGGGAGGCAGTTAGATACTTCTGTGACGCCAACAAGTTGCGCTGGTTATCAGAAATACAAGCAAAGAGACTGTGTGACCATTCCTGGTAGGCCATATTTTGAGTGTGGTTGTTTGAGATGGCAGAGGCTACAGCATCTAACAGTTGATTTTGGGATCCCAAAGCAAGTTGATGGTGGACTAGGGAAGGTTGGATGAACTGGTTGACTAACACACCAATAGTATCCATGGATTCCATCAACACGGGGGGAGACCAAAGTCCAAAAGGAAGGAGTACAGGTCTTCAGAGGCATACCCAGGATGAAGGCCAGAGATAGAGTGTATGGCTACCATGCCAGATTGAAGAAGAGAGCGGGCGGCAGTACAGGCTTGTTCATAGTTGAGAGAGAAAGCAGGAAGGGGGCCCACAAGAGCCGGGGAGACAGAACAAATAGCATAGGATTTGCAGGAGCATTGGTGATGTATTCTTCTAGAGGGGGACTAGAAACTTTAGGATGATCTGGTACTTTGGAAACAAAGGGAGAAGAACCAGAGAATGTGTGTGGGAACAGGGTAACCAAGGGGCTTGCAGCCCCTGTAGTAAGCACCATTTTGTTGTGTTTGGCTCCAGGGGACGACATCCTAGAGGACATAGTGGGAAATCTTTATTACAAAAGATTTGAGGTTAAAAGCTAGCCTTGGGTTAGCCTTCAGGGCAAAATTAAGGGCATGTACCTTAATTTCCTGGAAAACAAGATGTAAAAGTGCTTTTGGCAGAAAGGACAGGAAAATATCAAAGATTATAAAAGCCAACACAAATGTGGATAAACTTAAACTTTATTGGGAATGAAGATTCTACTTTAAATAGTAGACAACAGACAGTGATCACTCAATAGGAAGACAGAGTGGCTGAGGGGGTCACGCTGGAATGAGGTCATACCAGGATCAACCACAGACAGGTAAAATAATCCAGAATGGATGGATATTAAACCAGAACCATTTGCAGAAGGCAAGGAATTTCCAAACTTGAAGGCAAAACCAGTCAAATCTTTGCAACTATCAATATTTGATAGCCAAATTAAAAAAGCATTAATAGCGCAATTTACAACAGCTGTGTTGCATGCAGTTAAATAGCCTGCCACTACGTGTGTGGTACCCATTTCACTGTTGTCACTGACCACGCTTTGCTTGAGTGGCTACAACAGCTTAAGGAGCCAGAAGGGCGCCTAGCCAGATGGGCCCTATGCCTGCAAGGTTACGACTTCGTTGTGCTTCATTGCCCCGGGATTTAACATCAGAACACTAATGGTCTATCCAGAATGCCCATCCTCACTTTACATCCTGTGGAGGCTGACCAGCCTTATATGCTAATCAGATACCCTTCCTCCTGGGAAAACAAGACAGAAGAAGTCCAATTAGCCTTGTCCAAGCTATCTGAAGATACCCTTATTTGCAATAATCAGTTCTTCAAGAAAGTACAAGACCAATATCTGCTTTATGTACAGCCTAGCCTTTGCCCTTTGTTGGTACTACAAGCTCATAAAGAGACCTGGCATGGAGGTATTGCCAAGACTATTGACTGTCTTCAGAAGAATTACTTCTGGGAAAACCTTCACCTGTTGATTTCAGACGTCAAGCTAGTTGCCATGACTGCAAATTCAGAGACTGTGAGCTGCCTCCCACGAGTTCAAATTAGTTCCCCCTCAACACGCCTTTAACACTGTCAGCATTGACGCTGTAGGTCCTCTCCCCCACTCTGGTTGTTGTTTTATCCTAATTGCTGCTGATCACTTCAGCAAGTGGGTAGAAGCTCACCCTACTAAAGACTTCACTGCTAAGACAACTGCTGCCTTCCTGTTACAAGATGTTTCATACCCCCATGGCTGCCCTCAAGTGCTGCTATTTGACAATGGTACTAATTTCAATGCTAAGTTGGTAACTTCTGTTGTTGAGGCTTTGGGGTCTCACCAATCCTTCTCTGCCCCTACTTTCCATCCACCAACGGGGCAGTCAAGCATGCAAAGTTAACCCTGGTTTCTATCACAAGGAAGCTCTCCTACTTTGACGCTGCAAATTGGGATCTATACTTACCTGTTGCCCTATTTGTGTATTGCCTTAGAAAACACCATGTCACTGGGTATTCTCCTTTTTCTATGCTGTATGGGTGTGAGGCTACCACTCTGTTGCTCTTGGGGGGGGCCTACTCTACTACAATAAGGCCATGATTCCTGACAACCACATAAAATATCTAGTTAACCTCATAATTGATATACAGGCCACTGCTTACACTTCTGCATATAAGACTAAGATGCTTGAGCTTTCCCCCAATAATGCCAGACGTTTGCCTTTGCCTGAGTTTGACGTTGATGACTGTGTTCTTTATTACTAGCACAGATTGGGTGAACATGCAAATAAGCTGGACACTCTGTGGGTTGGCCCTTTGGAAGTTACCTTTAAACTTGGGTTCAAATACACCGTAAAGCTCCTGTCTAGTGGCTGTTCTTTTGCTTGAGTGCATGCAAAGTTCCTGCACAAGTATCATCCCCCTAAGGCCAATCTAGAAGGGAGTAATTTTGTTAATGCCGCTATTCACAATGTACAATTTTGCCTTTGGTGGGCCATTTTGAAGATGAATCCCTTGCTTTTGCTTTTGCCTCTCAAAATGAGTCAATGGCTGAATTAGGAAATACAATTGTTTGATTTCTTGGCTCTGCGCAACCCACTTGCCCCAACCATGCTGGTGGCAAGTGATCCTACTGTCCTGGTAGTGTTTTGTGGTATTGTCAACCACTAATATTCCATTTCATATTCATCAATAAAATTAAGTTCTATTCACATTTTTGTCTTTGTGTCTCCCAGTACCTCAGCGCCTCTCTCTAGCCACAACTAATAGAGATTATTTATCCAGGACCACAAGGTAATTGCATAGCCTTCTCTTCTAGCTAACCAAGACTTAGTACAAATCCAACCCTTAGGTTATGATTCCCTGTTGTGTGTCTGTGCCATGCCACAGAACACAACAAATAACATGAACAAAAGCTGATCACTCTTGGTGGGTGACTTGTTTTAGTGCTTGACTCATTATAAGGATCAAGCCACCCCCTTCATCATCCAACTGTGTGATTAATACAATCATGTTCCTGTCATCCTTGATTCACAATAAATATATAATTCTTATCTCTCAATAAAGATTATTATCTAGTTTCTAAATATTTTTCCCTTGTAACTCTGCTAAAACAGCATAGTTACAACACCAGCCAATAAAGCCTTGCTTCCTTATTTTGTCTTTTTGGTTATACTTTTTCTTTTTTTTTGTTTGAATCAGCTCTTCTTTTTACTTTTCCATATACTTAATTCCTTGTAGTTTCATCACTTTTATTCTTTGGAAGGGGGATCCTTTATGAACTTCCACAGGAACTTTGCTGTCAGGATCTGGCCTGAGAAGCTTGTTAGTAAATGTCTTTTCCAAGTAATTTTTGAAGATGCCCCTAACTCTAAGCTTCAAAATGACGCCTTTGACTTGTCTCTAGCTGCTCTAGGCCCTGAGATACAGCCAGTTAAAGTTTTGGAACCAACTGACATATTAAAACAGTGCAAAGTGACTAAAATATGCGACCAAGGCACAATAATTGATGTGAATCTTAATTCAAGCATAACTCAGCAACCACTGGACAGATTTGGACGTCCAAACACGCATTTTGAAGCCAAACGCCAGGATAGCTGATCTGTACTATTTTTAGACAAAACACAAATACAAAGCCCGATGTGCGGGATTTTTCAAAAGAAACATGAGTCATGCTGTTCAGAAGATGCCCCAAAACCCCAGCCTGATGCCACCAGCAGAGTCCCTAAGACTGTCTAGAAGATTTAGGAAGATTATAAAGAATCTAATGGAATGATATATAAAAGTGTTGCTCATAATAATCCCCTTGTGATCATTCTAGTTAGCCTTGAAATAAAGTTTAATTTAGTTTTGATTTAAATATTAAGTTCAGTCAGATGGAAACCAGTCAGGACCCTCTGGGCCCTGACATTTGCATGTACACAGTTGACCATCCATCTGTCCTTAATCTCTTTGATAGTATAGGCGTCTGTGGACATCTGGGAAATGATTTTGAATGGGCCTATCTATAGGTTAGCCAGTTTGTGTGCTCTGCCAAATCCATGTGTGTTATTAAAGAGCACCCAGTCACCTACTTGGAACTCTTGGAGAGGGACCCGCCAGACATTATCTTTTTCCTGGCTCCTTATCTTCTTGGCCAATGCATTGGAATAGGCTTCTGACTGCAATTGAATCAATGTGTGGGCCAGCATTTACTAGTACGTATGGGGTGACTGGGTGTCTTCTTCCCAATGCAGGAGTATAGGATGGGGGGTAGAGTGGTGTGCCTGCCATGTAAGAGTTGAAATGGGGATTTCTCTGAAGAGGAGTGGATTGAATATTGTAGGCAAATATAGCTGGCAGCAGGAACGTGTTCCACTCAGCAGGGCAGCTAGCAGCTAATTTCCTCAAGATGCCTACTAGGGTCACATTAGCTCTCTCTACCTTTCCATTTGACTCAGTGTGATAGGGTGATGAAAATACTCCTCAGATTCCCATAAGTTCATTGATATTGCTCTTCACATGGGAAGTAAAGTTGGTGCCATTGTCAGCAAGAATAACTTGGGGACAACCATGACGTAATATGATCTGTTCAAGTAGGAATTTTGCAGTAGTGTTAGCACCTAAGCCACGCACCACCTTTGCCTCTACCCATTTGGTCAAGTGATCTATTGCAACAATGATGTACTTGGTGTGATAGTTGATGACCAGCAAGGATCCTAGGTAGTCAATCAAGACAGTGTGACAAGCAAAGTTAGGCCAAGCTAAGTGATAGGTTGTTGACTTTTTGAATGGGGTTTCCCATTGGCATTTTTTGCATCAGCTCAGTGTTTCTTGTACATCAAAGGCCATGGCTTCCCAAAAGTATGTGGTTTTCAGTTATGCAAGTGTCTTCCAGATGGCGCCATGTCCTATTGCCTTATGGGCGCAAACTATTAGATCAGCCTGTTCTGATGGTCTGGGCATTATTCTTATTCCTTCTAAGGTGTGTTTCAATATATGCTCATTCTTGATTTTGGTGTCTTCCAGAAGCCTATCTAGGGTGCGCTGGACTTCTGCAGGATACCCTGGTACTTGTCTGCCAACATTTTATCATAAAGCAGGTCAGAGACATCAGCCAGCTGGGCTACTGTTGATAGCCAAGACAATCTGTTCACATTCTGATGTTTGACAACTGCTCTGTGTGACATTTCAAAGTTGTAGGCCTGGAGCTTTAGCGCCCATTGTGCAAGACGTCCTTTAGGTTCTTTCAAGTTCTGGAGCCAGCGTAATGATGCATGATCTGTGATTACCTTGAAGTGGACGCCATGTAGGTATATGCAAAGCTGTTTGTATGTGTATATCACTGCCAGGAACTCCCGTTCAGTCACGGTATAGTTACACTCATGGATGTTCAGGGTTCTGCTGCAGTAGACTACAGGGTGTTTTTTGCCATTGGAGTCCACCTGGGTGAGCACACCGCCCATAGCAGTCAGTGAGGCATTTGTTTGAATAATGAATTTGTGGCTGAAGTCTGGGTATCACAGGATTAGTTTGTTCATGAGGCTCAAGCATAGGATGTCAAAGGCTTGTTGATAGGATGGGGTCCAATCAAATTGCACATCACTCTTCAGCAAATGAAAGAAGGCCTCCCCCTTCCCTGAGAAGTTTTTCACAAAGCGCTGATTTCAGCAAATCATGCCCAAGAACACTTGGACATCTTGTTTATTGGATGGCACTTTTATTTTCTCTATGGCTTCAACTTTGGCTGGCTGGGGCTGTAATCCTTCCGTGTCAACCACAAAACCAAGGTATTTGAGCAGATCCTTAAATAAGTTGCACTTCCTGGGTTCAACCTTAAGGTTAGAAGCCACTAGGCGCCAGAAAACCTCCTCAAGGTGCTGAAGGTGATCAGAGAATGACGTGAAAAAACATTGATGTTGTCCAGGTAGACTAAAACGCAGCTCAGCTTGAGGTCATGGAGCATGTTGTCCATGGCACGTTGGAATGTGGCAGGTGCATTAAAAAGTCCTTATGGCATTTGGGTAGGTTGGAAGAGACCTTGAATGATGATGATGGCACATTTCTCTTGCTTCTTGGCAGGCAATTCAATCTGCCAATATCCAAATATTAGATCCATTGCAGAGAAGAACTTAGCACCTCCCAGGCAGTCAAGCACATTGTCAATATGCAGAAAAGGATTGGAGTCCTTCTTAGTGATGTTATTTAGCTTTCAATATTCAATGACAATGCAGTTGCTCCTATCTTTTTTCTTGACTATGAGTACTGGGGACAACCACAGCTCTTGGATGGAACAAGTAGACCTAGTTGGAGCAGCTTCCTGATTTCCTTGTCTACCACAGCGTCAGAAGCACAAGAACGTTGTATGAGACAAAGACGTATAGGGTGTTCCTCACCTGTGTTGATATGGTGTAGTGTGTTGTGTGCACACCCCATATCAAAGTCATTCTTGGCAAATACCTCCTTGTATTTATCAAACAGGGAAAGAGCTGCGTCCTGTTGAGCAAATGTGAGTCCTTGCAGTTGCTCCTGTGGAATGATTGCGCATACAGCAGGCAGTATTACTTCTTCTGAAGGGAGGCCAAACTCATTCAGGGTGCCAAAATTGTGTATCTCTGTCACTTCTTCTACCAGTAATAGATGCAGGTACGCCACTACTTGATGATGCTTTACCTCAACAGGAGAGTGATTGAGGTTGGCAAGTAATACCTTTAAGGGCCCATGATTAGGGATCACAATGTCAGGCACAACCAGGGGTTCTAGCCTAGAGCAATTCCAAGGGGTTTCTATTTCCTTGTAAAGCCCTTGAGCAATTTGTAAATCTAATCCAATATCCATTAGCACCTGATGGCCAGCTGGGATAGTGTAAGAAGAGTTGGCGCGCAATGACAGACCCTTATATTCCTCAACTTGGGTGGGAAGATGTTTAACCTGACGTCCCAATTTACATTACTTGACTGAGACAACACTGTTGTAATATACAAGGTTAACATAGGGAGTGGTTTGGCTGTCCATCTCTATGTTTCAGCGGTTGTAATACAGTGGAATTTCTACCCCAAAATTTTGTGAACATATTCTAGAGGTCAGTCTTTACTCTGTACTTGTGACCATATACAGTCACATTGAGCTGTGGTTTCACAAAGAGTTTAATTTGTGATGAATTTCATAGGTTGAAATTCAAAACAATAGGATTGGCCTTGGAGAGATTTTCCAGCATAGTAATGGATACCCAGGAATCAATTAGGCAGTACTAATTGAGGGCCAAAATGAATAATCTGAATGATTCAGATTATGAGACTAGGTGTCTCAAATTGTCTAATTAACCATGGAGGTTAATTGTTACCCAGGAATCAATTAGTCTTTACTAATTGAGGGCAGAAATGAATAATCTGAACAATTCAGATTATGAGGCTAGATGTCCCAAACTGTTCAATTAACCATGGAGGTTATTTGATACCCTGGAATATGATTGATTCAGATTTAATCATAGGGCATAATAGACTTGACTGTGTCAAGTAAAGAGTTGGTGTCTTCAAACCATTTAATTAACTTTCCCAGCTAATTAATTTATGCTAGGAATATAATTAATGAGGATTTAATTTATTTTTAATTGGCTTGACTGTGTCAAGAAGTTTGGTTAAGGTTAGCCAAAAGTAAACCCCTAAATTATGGTTTAAAAGCACTGCTTTGGCCAATTAATTAAGTTAGAAGCGCTGCCGCGCCGCCTAATTGATTTGTAAAGTGCCGCCCAGGGAATGTTTCAGGAGCTGAGGCTCTGGGGCGCCGTGGCACTGCCTGGGAAAGTTCCTGGGCACCGCAGTGGCACTTGGTTCAATTTTTGAAGCGTTTTAATGGGTTTTTAATGCAAAAAACCATTAAATTCAAAAATAACTAAATGTAGACAATGGTGTCTATGCATTCAGGATTGATCAGCTGGTTCCCAGTTGGAACAAGGATAGCTTGGATCAGGATAAGTATATTCTACAGGGTTTTGGCACCAGAAGTCCAGAATGCTTCAAGCCAAAGCAATACATTTCCACAGAAGGAATCAGGTGATTCTGGAATGTATTATGGCACATTCTTATAGGTAAAGAGTGTGAAGATCTTTTTGGTAAAGATCTGGATTGATGACGCTGTTATGTCATAAATCATGTGATAGGAATCCAGGTGTGATTCCAGAACCAGAGGGGTTTTCAGCCAAATGTACCCCAATTGGTATATAATGGAAACATGATAATAATTAATAAAGGATGATGCATATTGTGACAATTGTTGCTTTCCCCTCAATCTTTTTATGTTTATGTTTTTGGCTTTTGATTGAAAGAAGACTACCATGGAATGAAAGAGATGGTCTACAGGTAAGACTATGGGAAACAAAAAACGTGGAAGTGATCACCAGATGGCAACAAGTTTAACTCCAAGATTGCTTACCCGGAATCCAAGCTCATCAAAGCTTACATAAAGGATTCCCTGTCAAACCGTAAAAGAGTCAGACCAGGATAATGAAGAAGCAAGCATGCATTTCCTGGATCTGTCACTGTACTGTTGCATGAACAAGGTTCCAATCAGGATATCATAGTTCTCATTGGGTAGCACTATAGCTGGGGCATAGACTGCTAAAGAGCAAAGCGTAAAGGGAGCGTGCTGTACGCACCTTGGGTGTTGGTACAGTCTAGTCCAGCTGTACCATACTGTTTCTTGTTATTAATATCTAGAGCAAGCCCCATTTGCTGTACTAACTTAAAGGACACTATATATATGGGCCCCAGTGTTGTAATAGCTTGCACCTTGAGTTTATTCATAAAAATGTAAGAAAAAGTGCACTCAGAATAAGAAGAACCAATATTGTTTACTAAGTTAATGTCTAAATTGCTGGCAGTGGAGATGAATTTGGCAATACTGTCACATAGTTCTGGATGATAATCTTTCATTGTCTCCATGGGGATGGCCACATTGACGCCCCTAAGGGGGGTGGCATCACCCAAGTGTTGGGGTTCTGTATCAGTTGCATCGTCTAATAACTGGTAAGAATAAGGCTTGGAAAAATCCTTAGTGGCCTCTTGAGAGGCCTGAACCTAAGAACGGGTCTGTACCATATGCACATTATTGACAAGAACCTGATGAAGCTCTGCCGTAAATGCTGCCATTCACCATGTGTCAATTTCGCCTTTGGTAGGCCATTTTGAAGACAAATCCCTTGCTTTCACTTTTGTCTCTCAAAATTAGTCAATGGCTGAATCAGGAAATACAATTGTTTGGTTTCTTGACTCTGCGCTTCTCACTTGCCCCACTGATGCTTGTGGCAAGTGATCCTACTGTTTTGGTAGTGTTTTGTGGTATCATCACCCACTATATATTCTATTTTCCTATTACCAATAAAATTAAGTTCTATTCACATTTTTTTGTGTCTCCCAGTACTTCTGCGCCTCTCTCTAGCCACAACTAGTAGAGATTATTTTTCCAGGGCTGCAAGGTAATTGCATAGCCTTCCCTGTCATCTAACCAAGACTTAGTATAAATTTAATCCTAAGGTTAGGATTCCCTGTTGTGTGTCTGTGCCACGCCTCATAACACAACAAAATGGTGCTCACTACAGGGGCTGTAAGCCCCTTGGTTATCCCTTTTGCATCCACGTTTTCAGGTCCTTTGCCTCCGCCTATACAAGAGCCAACTTCACCTGAAATTACTAGCCCTTCTATTTAGGAAGACATTGCAGACCCGCCTATTGTCCCTACTGTACTGAACCTTGGAAATGGTCCTGCCTAGTTGCCTACCCCATGGGTACCCCTGACTTGGAACAAGTCATGGCAATAGCCCTTGGGATAGCCCGTGACGGAGCCATCCCTAATCTACAACTGCAATTCAGTTGGGCTGAATACTGCAAATTAATTGTGGCTCCTCAATTATCACAGCATCTTTTCTCAGCAGCTGGCTCCGCTGAGCACCTACTGTTATCCTTTGTGCAGCCTGCATTGTCCCACCATCAGATGATGTTGGGGATCCACGTCCAAGAAATCTCGTCTCTACAAACAGCTATTACCCATCACTGGGACCAGTTTGCCGCCTATTAACAGTGGATCCACTCTCTGTTTTCCTTGGTATCTGACAATCAGTGCAAATATGTCACCTCCCAGACCTGTTTGGTTAATTTTATAAAAAAATGTTCCAATCCATCCCCAAATACGCCAGGGAGTGTCTACATGAATTTCACCATCTAGAACAACCCTGGCAAACTCAAGTAGATTCCACATTGAACACTTATCTCACCAACTTCAAACAACCTGTACAGCAGCTAAATGTGTTCAGCACTTATTCCTTTGAGCAACTACAGAAGGTAGCAGACCATGCTGCTAACGGTCTTAATGAGCTCGGTACAGCATTTGATCAAGAAAGAACTGCCACTGCTTCTGCTATAGCCAAACTCCAGAGTCAAGTGAATGTCTTGTCTAACCCAAGCCAGATGTTCCGCCTTCTCCCCCTTCTAATGACCTGGTTGATAGAGAGAGGAAATTTGGGATGTCATTTGAGAGCTACGTGCATCTACTTGCAATCAAGGACTCCTACTGAAGCACCTCAGCCTGACCCACAGGTGCTGGTGTTGACTGCTCAAGTTGCTGAGCTAAAGCAGGAACTTGCTGCCTTACGTGAGGTGGTGGCAAAAGTTGAATGTCCAGTTGGGGTTGTTGACAAAGATGGTTGCTTCCCTGGTTACCAGGAGCCCCTCAAATCCAATGTGCTAGGGAATTAATTGCCCTAGCTAACAAGGTGGATCATTTGAAGCAGGATAGTGCTGAATTAGATAGAGACGTACAAGAGATAAGTGAATTGATTGACTCAGTAAACAACAGGTTTGCTTCCTGTCTCTCAGTAGGACCTTCCCTTCCTTCTCAACTGGCTAAGCTCTCCACAGTAGTAACCTCCCAGGGTCAACACTTAGATGTTACTGAGCAACAGACCACTCTAGCCAAAAATACAGGTGCCCGCTCTGCTGAGATCCTGACGACCCTTGAGGAAAGTGTTTGACAGATATGGGCTAGGCAACCCCCCTCCAAATCTGAAGCAGAAGTTTCCCCGCGCATAAATGTACTTGATAGCAATAATGGTGGTCCAACTCCTGAGACACATTTCAAGCCTACCTTTAAGCAAGTCTTTGATCCCAAAACCTCTAACATTGCAGCTTTCCTAACTTTTCATGATTCTTCCATGAGACAAGCATCAGATGAGGTTAAGAAAGAACATGTTTTGACCTGTCTACACCCAACCTGCCAGGAAGTGAGGTGCCTGAGCTACCCACCATTGATACTTGGGAAGATATGAAGCAGCTCCTGATTGACAAGTTTGGTGGTGACCTTAGCAATAAAGTAAAGAAGGACGCCTTTATGTACATTGCTTTCAAGACTAAAAAAGCTCTAGCTGATTTTGCAGATAGGTTCTACATGGAAGGACAACAACTGATAATAAGCAGACAACTGACAGCCCATGAAGCTTACATGGCTTGCGCTCAAGCCCTCAAAGTCAACCATCTTCTGTGTCTTCACTTCAAATCCCATAAGACTAAGCTTTCTTTTATGAAAAGCATGAAGACGCTGTTACAGGACATGCACCTTACCCATTCTGGAGCAGTATTCAGGGAGAGTCAGGCCGCTTCTAATTCTGGTTTGTCTTCCCGTGGTCCTTGCATTCTTACCATGAACTCATAAAATCCTCCTCAACACCATGGTTGCCACAACTGTGGCCAGATAGGTCACCATTCTTGAGTCTTCACCAATCCTAGAGTTGAAGGAGCTGATCTTAAAGAGAAGGCGGGAAAAAAACAGTCAACCTAGAGGCAGAGACGCTCTTGGTTGACAATTCTTCCCAGTCTTTTCAATCCCTCCTTCTATCACTGATTCTAAGCCTGCTGATAATGAGGCTCCTCCTATCCTCCTATTGTTCCATAATATCTCAGACAACTCTGACCTGGATGACTCTGATATAGACAATGCCAATGAATATGGGTACTCTGTTCTTGCTGTCCCCAAAACCATTGCAGTCCCCTACAAGTTACAATCAGGAAAGACTACAACTACTGCTAAGCCCTTGTCTGAGACCAAAGAAGTTGTCTCTTGACCCCTATCTCACTCAAGCCAAGAGGTCCCCCGTGCTGTTGGAGTCATCAGAAGAAGCTGCCAAAGTTGCTGACACTGTCTTCAAGAATGTATCCATTTTGCTCTCTCTCCAAACTGTTTATAAGGAGTTCCCGGGATTAAGATGCATGATTGAGAAATGGGATAAGGAACTAGCAGAGCCTCAGGATATCTTGGCTGTCCTCCCACCCTTTGGTTGTACTAACACTCAAGTAGAGATATCCATTCAAAAAGTGAAAATCAAAGCCGTCTTAGACACTGGCTTGTCAGTCAATGTTGTCTCCTCCAAGCTTGTGAAGAAACTCAAACTTGCCCCTGACCTCAATTATCACCAGTCATATGGCACGGCTGGGCTATCTATGACCTGTGCCATAGGGGCATACTCCACTCTACCAATGCAGTTTGGCAAGCTTCTCCTGGCTGCGCCAGCAGTTGTCTTGGAAAATGAGAGTTACAATCTCTTAGTTGGTACTAGTTCCTTAGGGAATATAATTGGATAATCATCTTGAAGGATGGTTACCTCTTTATTCTGGAATACAAAGTCCCTCTGATTTTTGAAGAGCCGGTTAAAGCTCCTGGGAAGCGCCTGAAGACGTGCGCTTTAGAATACCCCACTAGGGGCTTCACCCTAAAGTATCACACCCACTCTTCAAACATAGAATGTTCACCCATGGCTTGCCCTGCATCTGAGGGAATCCTTCTCTTAGCTTCGTCTGCTGCACCATCCTCCCAGGCTCCCAGGCCATCCTAGACTCACAGATATCATATGAACTACCTGAACAAACCTTCTTGGAATTGTACTCTCCCCCCTTGTTAGGCTCAACAAGCCTTACATCTGTCCTAGAATTCTGGATGTCTCCCATAAGAATCCTGTTCAATTTCTAGTAGCCAATTTAACCGCTATCCCCATAAACATATCTAGAGGGCAGGTTGTTGGTTAGGGAAAATTATTGAATGCTCCTGATGTCTTGTCTCTTCATCCCTTTGGCACATTCCAAGATTTTAACCTACCTTAGGATGAACCCCAAGTCTTATTGTTGTTCATTGTACAAGACTTCCCATAGCTGTCCTTAGTCCAACAAAAAGAGGTACTAGACTTTATAGACTAATTTTCTGATATCTTTGCTAAAGACATACAGACTATGAGTTAGCCAAGGGCTTTATCACCCAGATTGATACTGGCAACGCTCCCCCCTTCTGTGCTAAACCATACTGCCATAGCCGCATGGAGGACACCCAGGTACCTAAAGAGCTCAAACAACTGCTAGACGCTGGGCTGCTGGCCCCTTCCCAAAGTCCTTGGGCCTCACCGCTGCTCATCCTGAAGAAGAAAAAACGAGGTCATTGTATTGTGATGGACTATTGCAGATTGAACTCTTTGACCGAGAAGGACTTGTACCCCTTGCTGTGTATTGATGATGCGCTCTGCTATCTTGGAGGCTCTAAGTTTTTCTCTGCAATGGATCTGTCATCTGGATACTGGCAAGTTGACCTTTTGCCTGAGGATTGTTAAAAGGTCGGACTCATTACTTCTGAAGGGCTATTTGAGCCTACTTGCATGCTGCAAGGACTCTGCAATACCCAACCACCTTCCAAAGGGCTATGGAATCCATAATCCGTGACTTGAAGCTGTCATGTGTCCTAGTATATTTAGATGATTAACAGTTTTCAGTGCTACCTTCACTAATCACCTGGCTCATCTCAAAGAAGTGTTCCTAAAGATTCAAGAAGCCGGCCCCAAGCTAAAACCTTCTAAGTGCAATTTCTTCAAAGAGCGCCTCAAATTCTTAGGCCATAGAGTAACCTAGACAGGGATTTGCCCAATGAATAAGAAGGTTGAAGCCATTGACAAAATGCTTCTGCCCACCAACCTGCAAAAGGTACAGGTCTTTCTAGTCATGATGGGCTACTACAGACAGTTTATTCCCAACTTTGCTGACACTAGTGAACCTCTATCCAGCTGTTACACAGTGTCCCTTTTGAATGAACCGCCAGCCAGCAGCAAGCCTTTGAGACCCTTAAGAAGAAACTCAAAGAGGCTCCTGTCCTAGTTGTTCCTGACTATGATAAGAAATTCACTCTATACACTGATGCTAACAATCTTGCTATTGGGGCTAATTTGGCCCAACTAGACAACAAAGGTGTGGACCATCCTGTGGCTTATACTTCCTGCATGCTAAACAAGCACAAGAAGAATTATAGTGTCACATAGAAGAAGTGCCTTTCTGTGTTGCATACAGTCAAGAAGTTCTGCCACTACATGTATGGTACCCATTTAACCGTTTTCACTGACCACGCTTTTCTTAAATGGTTACAATAACTTAAGGAGCCAGAAAGGCGCCTAGCCAGATGGGCCCTACCCCTGCAAGGTTACAACTTCACTGTGCTTCATTGCCCTTGGATTCAACATCAGAACGCTGATGGGCTATCCAGAATGCCCATCCTTGCTTTGCATCCTGCAGATGCTGATTGGTTGTGTGAATTGATTGAGTACCCTTCTTCCTGGGAGGTGAGACAGAAGAGGTTCAACTAGCCTTGTCCAAACTATCTGAAGATACCCTCATACGCAACAATCAGCTCTTCAAGAAAGTACTAGATCAATATCTGCCTTATGTACGGCCCAGTCTTTGTCCCTTGTTGGTGTTGCAATCTCATAAAGAGACTGGGCATGGAGGCATTGCCAAGACTTTTGACTGGCTTGAGAAAAATTATTTATGGAGAAATCTTTACCTTCTAATCCCAGATGTCATAGCTAGTTGCCACAACTGCCAGCTTCAGAGGCCTTGAGCTGCCTCCCACAAGTTCAAATTAGTTCCCCCTCAACACGCCTTTAACACTGTCAGCATTGACGCTGTAGGTCCTCTCCCCCGCTCTGGTTATTGCTTTATCCTGATTGCTGCTGACCACTTCAGCAAGTAGGTAGAAGCTCGTCCTACTAAGGACATCACTGCTAAGACCACTTCTGCCTTCCTGTTACAAGATGTTTTCTACCGCCATGGCAGTCCTCAAGTGTTGCTTTCAGACAATGGGACTAATTTCAATGCCAAGCTGGTAACCTCTGTTGTTGAAGCTCTGGGGTCTCACCAGTACTTCTCTCCCCCTACAATCCTTCTACCAACGGGGCAGTCAATTGTGAAAATTTGACCCTGGTCTCCATCATGAGAGAGCTCACCTACTCTGACGCTGCCAATTGGGACCTATACTTACCTGCTGCTCTCTTTATGTATCTCCTTAGCAAACATTGTGTCACCGGGTATTCCCTTTTGCTATGTTTTATGGGTGGGAGGCTACCACTCCTTTGCTCTTGGGGGGCCCCTGCTCTCCTCTGATAAGGCCATGAATCCTGACGGCCACATCAAAGACTTAGTCACCTGCATAATTTATATACAGGCCACTGCCTACGCTTCTGCATACAGGACTAAGATGCTTGAGCTTTCTCTTGATAATGCTGGATGCTCCCCCTTGCCTGAGTTTGACGTTGGTTACCGTGTTCTTTATTACCAGCACAGAGTGGGTGGGCGCGTGCATAAACTGGGCACTCTGTGGATTAGCCCTTTGAAAGTAATCTTCAAATGAGGGTCTGAATACACTGTAAAGCTCTTCTCCATTGGTCATCCTTTTTCTTGAGTGCACACCAAGTTCCTCCGTAAATACCACCCTCCTAAGGCCAATCTAGAGGAGGGTAGTATTGTGAATGCCGCCATTCACCATATGTCAATTTTGCCTTCAGTGGCCATTTCAAAGACAAATCTCTCTCTTTTGCTTTTGCCTCTCAAAATGAGTCAATGACTGAATTGGGAAATACAATTGTTTGATTTCTTGGCTCTGCGCAACCCATTTGCCCCATCCATGCTGGTGGAAAGTGATCCTACCGTCCTGGTAGTGTTTTGTGTTATCCTCAACCACTATATATTCCATTTCCTATTTACCAATAAATTTAAGTTATATTCACATTTTTTTGTGTCTGCCAGTACTTCCGTGCCTCTCTCTAGCCACAACTAGTAGAAATCATTTTTCCAGGGCAGCAAGGTAATTGCATAGCCTTCCCTGTCATCTAACCAAGACTTAGTACAAATCCAATCCTAAAGTTAGCATTCCCTGTTGTGTGTCTGTGCCACGCTTCAGAACACAACAAGTGCATTCCCCAAGAACCCAGTGTCAGGTGTAAAGAGTAGGTCAGGTGGAACGTTTGTGGATTGTGTGGATGTAAAGAGCACTTCCTCTACTCTACGCTGACTTTTCCCTGTACTTCAGGTTTCTAGGGGGCAGCACGTGGATACCTGTCTTTGAGTTGCAACTAGAGGTGGAATGGCCCTTCCGGTTGCAGCGGTGACAGATTACCTTAGTGATGTTGGTTTTTGGAAGGGACTTGTTGTTGTTGCTGGGAACCTCTGAGTGTCCTGGATAGTTGGAGACTGGGTGGGGCTTTGATCCAGTGTTGGGGGGTCCAAAGGTGTTACCACACTGGCACAAGTAATGTACCATGCCGTCTAAGGTGCAGTTGTCCTGGAAGGCCGGCATAAGGGTTTGGTACAAGGCTTTGTAGGGCTTTACTGCTGTACGTAAAGCTATATGGGCATCATTCACAGTAAGAGACCCTGAGCCAGTGGAGATCTGTGCCTCAAGGTAGAAACAATTGGCAAATTCAGCAATTTCCTTGTCTTTTCTGAAGCTAATCATCAAGAACTCATTCATCCTTTTAGTAACCTGGGCAATGCTACCAAATTTTCTAACAGCGCATTTTTTGCTGCTGCATACAATCAATTGTGTTTGAGTATGTGCAGGATGATTAAATCAGTACTAGCTGCATCCAATTGATTGAGTAGTGTAGTGGCCTTGTCTTGGTTGTTGGCCCCATACATAGACATCTCAAAAAGAAGGATGAAAGTGTGTACATTGCCTTTAGGGTCAAACTTAGGCAATTCCATTGGCTTGAAACATGTAAGGGTTTCAGCTGGGGGACAACGGCAAGGGGGGACTCTTTGCGGCATGTCAGAAATTGCGCTATTAATGCTATTTTGATATGGCCTTCAAATAATGATACCTGCAAAGATTCAATTGGTTTTGCTTTTGAGTTTGGGCATTCCTTGCCTGCTGTAAATGGGTATGTCCCGATTTCCACCCATTCTAGAATACCTTACCTTCCCATGTCTGATCCTGGTATGACCTCATTCCAAAGTGACCCCCTTGGCCACTCTGTCAATCTAATGAGTGATCTCTGTCCCTTGTCTACTATTTAAGTAGAATTTTTTCTCCTAACAAAGACAAGTTTATCCACATTTGTGTTGGCTTTAATATTCTTCAAGCTTTTTCCTTTCCTTTTTGCCAAAAGGAAGTCCTCATCTTGTATTCCAGGAAATTAAGCTTTGAACCTCAAATCTTTTGTTATAAAGATTTACTGCTGTGTCCTCCTGGATGTTGTCCCCAGGAGCCAAACACAAAAAAATGGTGCTCACTACAGGGTCTGCAAGCCCCTTGGTTACCCCGTTCTCACGTTCATTCTCTGGTCCTTCCACCTTTGTTTCTGAAGTACCCAAGCAACCTAAAGTTTCTAGTCCCCCTCTAGAAGAAGATATCACCAATTCCCTATCCACTACTATGGTAATGGTGCTGTCTTCCAGGCCCTCTTGGGCCCCCTTCCAGCTTTCTCACTCAATTACAAGCAAGCTTGTGCCACTGCCCACTCTCTTCTCTATACATGCACTGTGGCAATGCACACTATTCCTGGTCTTCGTCCCAGGTATGCTTTGGAAGACTTTTACTCCTTCCTCCTAGATTTGGTCTCCCCCCTGTGCTGATGGAATCAATGGAGACTATTGGCGTGTTAGTAAACCAGTTTATCCAACCTGCGCTGGTCCACCACCAGTTGACGTTGGGATCTCAGAACCAACTCTTGACTGCTGTGGCCACCACTGTTTCAAACAACCACGCTCAGAATATGGCCTACAAAGAATGGACCTATAGTCTGTTTTCTTGCATATCAGATAATCAATGTGATTCACTGGCCTCTCAATGATACCTGACCTTGTTGTTGAACTCTCTTTGCTCCTTGCTCCCTGGGTACATTAAGGAATGACTTTGTGAACTAGACAACCACCAAGCTTTGTGGCGTAACCAGATTAAAAATAACCCTCTTAAAATATTGACAGGATTTAGAGACTCTAGTTGCTGAACTTACCCAATTTTGAGAGCATGTTAACTCCTAGCTTGAGTTGGTTGGGACCCACGTCAATACTTGGGGCCAACATTTTCACTTACAGTATGGCTTGGACAAGGCCGCTTTGGAAAACACTTGAGTCAGGTTCAGAATTATGTTGACAATAGGGTGGCCTCCATTGAGGTGACTCTGCCAACTCCTCCTGTTGATACTCCCTCTGCATTTGAAGAAAGGTATGGGCAGCTATAACTGAGCTCAAAGCTACCACTGTGACTGTACTACAGTCACTGTCAGGAATTTAGCCAAATAAATTCTCCAAGTGATTAAGTTATTTCTGTTTTTGTTATTTATTGCATATAGATAGGTTTTTGGAAGTCTTAAGGTAAAGATTCCTGGAAACTGGATATCTATGTTCATAAAAGAACAGAAGTCAAGATTAGCTGATTCAAACTTGGAGACTAGGTGTCTCAAAAACAGGTTAATTAATTGGGAAGATTAGTTAATACATGGTGATATAATTAATGAGGATTTAATTATATTGTTTAATGGCCTTGACTGTGTCAAGAGGTTTGGTTAAGGTTAACCAAAAGAAAATCCCCGGATTTTGGGTTTAAAAGCGCTGAGTTTGTAAAATCATTAGGATGGAAGTGCTGTTATGCTGCCTAAGTGATTTTGTAAAGCCCCAAGGTGCTTAGTTTGAGTTTCAAAGCATTTTAATGGGTTTTAAGGCAAAAAACCATTAAATGTGAAGATAACTAAATAAAGGCAAGGATGCCTAGGAATTTGGGTTTAATAAGCTGGTTCCCAGCTGGAACACTGATAGCTGAGTTTTGGGATGTGTAATCCACATGGTTTTGGCGCCGGGAGCTGGGGAAGCTCCATGCCAAATTGGTACATTGGGTTGAATGGGGTCAGGTGACTTCTGCCCATTGTAGGCTAATTCTCATAGGTTGAGAATGGTTGGTGATCTTTTAGGTAAAGATCTATGTTAGATGACTCAAATGTCATCAACCACATGACGTAAATCATTGGTTGATTCAGGAACCAGAGGGGTTTTCAGCTGTATATACCCCAAATGGTATATAAGCAAAAACGGTTAAACATTAATAAAAGATATTCACATTGTTGGGTTTGACGCTTTCTCCTCACCTATTTTTCAATTATTATATCTTCTTTGTTAACATTTGAGAGAGCCAAGTTTGGGGTGCTTTGTGTAGAGACCGCCACTGCAAGAAAGGAAGAACCTAGTAGTTCATTGGAAGAAGCTTGGTCTAGTCTAGAGGTCACAAAGACTATCCCAGAGGAGTTCTTGGTTGAAGTCAAAGCTGCTTTTGAAGATCTGTACTCTGACTATTTTGCAAAGGAGGGGACTCCCGCTCAAGGCAATAAAATTTACGCTTGGGATTCCTAGAACTTATTGGTAGGATGGGATAAAATCTTGCAACAAGTTAAAGAAATGGAAAACTGTGAAATTGAAGTCTTGAGGTTGAGAGAGGGAAAAAGCGTTGAAATAATGGCTTGTTGGCAAGATTATAATAAAGTGTTAACCCAGAAAATTGCCTCCCTGGAGGCCAAGCTCCTCAAAGCTTTGTCACAGGAAGGTAATGGAAAAAAGAGTCAAGGGAAAATTATGGTAAAATGGACTGGTTAGGCCTGGATCTGCCACAACCACTCAACGTCAGGTTGCCACTCCTCATCCCCTGCCTGTTGAACCTACACCTGATCCTTGCATTGCCATGTTAACTGATCAAGTGGCTACTTTGTGAGGAAAGATTAAGTATTTGAGACAACGTCTCTCTGACCCTGATGACTTGTCCTCTAAGTCTGATGGCAAAAGGGAGACTGAAGTCTCGGGAACTCCTACCCATCTTGACCATGGATGTTGCCTAGGATTAGAAGGCCAACCCTGTGTCAACTGTGCTCTTGCCTTGGATCATTTAGCGGCAGTAACAAATGATGTGGCTTATCAACAAGATGCTCTAGAGCGCAAAGTGCAAACCCTCTCTTGCCTTATGGATACAATAAATGGGCAGATTACCCCTCTGGTTGCCCAAACAACTTCTTTGACTACTCATGTCAATGGGGTTGCTAGCACTTTGGCAGTACAACAAATTAAGATTGACAAATTTGGAGCTGCTACCAATACTGCTTGAGATGTCAGTGGACAGAATAGTTCTACCTTGGATACCCTGGAGGAGAGCCTTTGTTTACTCTGGGCTAGATAACCTGCTGCTGAATCTGAATTTGAGGGCAACCCTCACATCAATGTTCTCAACCCTGGTGACAACAGCCAATCCACCTCCTCATCCATTGACCCAAACTACAAGCTGAACTTCAAGCAGATATTTGACCCTAAACCCTCTACTATTGCTGCCTTTTTAACAATCTACAAGACAGTAATGAGTAGGGCCACTGATGAGCTCAAAAAGGAACATATCCTTATCTGTCTTCATCCCACATGTCAAGAAGTAGTGGTCCCTAAACTCCCCTTCATTGTTACTTGGGAGGACATGAAATGCCTCCTTATTGAAGAGTTTGGAGGAGATCTCAGCTTAGAAGTCAAGAAGGATGCATTTATGCATATTGCCTTTAAACCCAAGAAAATCCTGGCTGAGTTTGCAGATTGCTTCTATATTGAGGGTCAACAGCTAATCACCAGTTGGCAGTTAACTCCCTGGGAAGCTTACCTGGCTTGTTCAAATGCTTTGAAGGTGAACCAGCTGCTATACCTTCACTTAAAGGCGCACAAAGCTTCTTTTACTTCCATTAAGAATATTAAGACACTCCTACAAGACATGCATTTGACCCATGGGGGTACTGTGGTGCGTGAGAACAAAGCCAATATTGCCAGGACCTCCTCTTGCACACCGCGCATTATGACTCTGGGTTCAAGCGGACAGACTAAGAGACAAGGCTTTCATAACTGCGGTCAAATTGGACATCACTCACGCACCTGCACTAATCCCCAAGTAGAAGGCTGTGATTCTAAGGAACAGGCGGGAAAAGAGAGGTCAGCTTAGAGGCAGAGATGCTCTCTGCTGACTGATCTCCCCTGTCTCCTCCTGATCCTCCCTCTGACAAGGAAGCTCATTTCTTCTCTGTCCCAACAATTCTTCACTTATTCCACGTCATCTCCAGTGATTCAGAACCTAAAGATTCAGATAATGAAGAGTCTGATAGCTATGGCTACTCTGTTCTGGCTGTTCTTGAAACTGTATCTGTCCCGTATAAGCTCCGCTCTGGGAAGACTACTACCACCTCTTGAGCCCTCTCAAATGATGCCAAGGCCACGGTGGCTTGTCCCTACCTAGCACAGGCCCATTGCCCTCCTGTCTTGGTTGACTCTTCAGAAGAAACTGCTGAGCTATCAGAGGCCCTCTTCAAAAACGTGACTGTATCTCTCCCACTGCAGACTGTGTATAAGGAGATTCCTGCCCTAAGATGCATGCTAGCTAAGTGGGAGAAAGAACTAGAGGCTGTGCAGGATGTATTGGCTGTCTTGCCCCCCCTTTGGGAAAGATACAACCCATGTAGAAGTATTGATCCAAAAGGTTAAAATCAAAGCCATCCTGGACACAGGTTCTACAGTCAATGTAGTATCTTCCAAGCTATTGAAATAACTTAAACTGACTCCTGATCTCAACTACACTCAGTCATATGGCACAGCTGGCATGGTCAAGCTCGGGCCATTGGCACCTACTCTGCCCTACCCATGAGGTTTGGGAAAATCCTGATTGTGTCTATTGCTGTTGCTCTTGAGAACAAAAGCTACGGCCTCTTGGTAGGTACACAATTCCTACAAAAATATAACAGGATTATAAACCTGCAATATGGATACCTTTCACTCTTAGGATATGAGGTTCCCTTGATTTTTGAGGAGCCCCCGCAACTCCCTGGAAAGCATCTCAAGACTTGTGTGCTTGAATACCCCGCAGGTATCTTCTCCCTCAAGTATAGGACTCATTCCTCCAACATGTGTACCCCTCCTCCTTCCTGTCCCGCAGAAGAAGGTGTACCTCTTCTTGCTTTTGCAGCTATCACCATTCCTCCCAGCTCCCAAGTGGTGATTGACTTGCAAATTTCCTATGAGCTACCTGAAAAGTCATTCCTGGAACTCTACTCTCCTGAATCCCTGAGCTGTAGAGAACCTCAGTTGTGTCCAGGAATCCTAGATCAAACTCAAAAAACACCTGTACAATTGCTGCTTGCCAAATTGACTGCCCTACCCATGCACGTGACTTGGGGCCAGGTTGTAGGGCATGGTTGCATCTTGGGAGCAGAGCAAGTGGTATCCCTCTACCCTTTTGGAACTTTTAGTGACTTCAATCTACCTGAAGATGATCCCTAGGTCCTCTCCTTATTCACTGCTGCCAACTTCCCTCAATTATCACCCATCCAACAAAAGGATGTGTTGGACCTGCTTGACCAATTTAGTGACATCTTTGCCTCTGGACCTATGGACCATGATCTAGCTAAGGGGGTCATCCATCAGATTGATACTGGTGATGCACCTCCTTTCTGTGCCAAACTCTACTGCCATAGTAGGGTAGAGGGTATCCAGGTATCTAAGGAGCTCAAACAACTCCTAGATGCTGGACTCTTGGCTCCCTCTCAAAGTCCTTGGGCCTCTCCTTTACTGATCCTCAAGAAAAAGGACGGAGGACATTGTATTGTAATGGACTATTGCGCCTTAACTTGCTCACCAAGAAAGACTTTTACCCCTTGCCCAGGATTGATGATGCTCTCAGAAGGCTGGGTGGTTCCAAGTTTTTCTCGGCCATGGATCTAGCCTCTGGCTACTGGCAGGTGGATTTATTGCCAGAAGATTGGGAGAAGGCTGCACTCATTACCTCTAAAGGGCTCTATGAACCTACTCAGATGTCCCAAGGACTCTGCAATGCTCCTGCTAAGTTTCAAAGGCTATGGATTCCATTCTACGAGACTTAAAGCTCTCCTGTGTCCTTGTGTACCTTGATGATATCACTGTATTCAGCATTATCTTTACCAACCACTTGGAACACCTTAAGGCTGTCTTCATCAAAATCCTTAAAGCTGGCTTGAAGCTTAAACTTTCCATGCGCTCTTTCTTTAAAGAGCAACTCAAATTCTTAGGTCATTAGGTCACTCAAACTGGGATCTGCTCCATTAATAATAAGGTAGAAGCCATTGAAAGGATGATAACTTCCACAAATCTTTGGGGGGTCTAAGTATTCCTTGGTATGATGGGCTACTACCAACAGTTCATACCCAATTTTTATGAATTAAGTGAACCCCTTGTCCAACTCCTTTTTAATGTCCCCTTTTAGTGGACTGACAGCCAGCAACAAGCATTTGAAGCATTGTGGGCCAAGCTCAAAGAGGCTCCTATCCTAGTCTATCCTGATTATGATAAAGAGTTCATCTTGGATACTGAAGCAAGCAGAGTTGCTGTGGGAGCCATCCTAGCGCAGCTTGACAATGAAGGTGTTTATTGACCTGTAGCCTACTCCTCTCAAGTCCTCAATAAGCACAAGAAGAACTACAGCGTCACCAAAAAGGAATGTCTGGCGGTGCTGCATGCTGTAAAGCAAATCAGGCACTACATTTATGAGACCCACTTCACTATAGTCACTGACCACTCCTCCCTCAAATGGCTGCAACAACTAAAGGAACCTGAAGATCAACTAGCATGTTGAGCTCTGCATCTGCAAGGATACAATCTCACTGTGGTACATTGTCCAGGGGCCCAACATCAGAACGCTGATGGCTTGTCAAGAATGCCAATCCTAGCTATCCACCCTGCTGATGCTGATCGACTATATGAATTAATAGGGTACCCTGATTCTTGGGCCACTGAACTGGAAGACATTTGCCTGGCGTTGCAGACCCTATCTAAAGACACTGTGATTTGTGATAGACAGCTCTTTGATAAAGTCAACAATGCCTACTTACTGTATGTTTGCCCTAGCATGAGAATAGCCATTATTCTTCAAGCTCACATTGATACTGGACATGGAGGAATAGCCAAAATCCATGAATAGCTATGCAAAAACTTCTACTGGGAGAACATGCGCCTTCTGATCCCTGACAGACTTGCCTCCTGCCATTTGTGTCAACTCCAACGCCCTCGCCCATCTCAACATCAATTCAAACCCATCCCCCCTAAACATGCCTTTCATACTATGAGTATTGATGCTGTTGGGCCTCTCCCTTGGTCTAGATCTGGGTGTTGCTTTATCTTAGTTGCCTTAGACCATTTCAGCAAATGGGCTAGAGCCAGAGCAACCAAAGATATAACAGCTAGGACCACAGCTACTTTTTTGCTACAAGACATTTTTTATTGACATGGCTGCTCTCAAGTCCTGCTCTCTGACAATGGCACCAACTTTAATGCTCACCTCATCACCTCTATTGTTGAAGCTATGGGGACTCACCTGTTGTTCTCTGCGCTATATAATCCCTCCACCAATGGAACTGTCAAACAAGCTAACTCCACCCTGTTATCCATCATAAGAAAACTCATGCTCTCTGATGCTGCCAATTGGGACATGTTCCTCCCTCCGCCCTCTTTGCCTACCGCCTTAGTAGACATCAGGTGACTGATCAATCCCCTTTTGCCATGCTTTATGGACGTGAGGCCACTACCCCCTCAATCTTGGGACCCCCATTGATTGAGTTTGATATGTCTGCAAATCCTGAAACCTACATGAAAGACCTAATCAACCGTATCATTGACATCCAGGCAACCACCTACTCCACTGCTTATAAGGTTAAGGCTTTGGAACTCTCTCTGTCCAATGCTGCTAGAGCTCCCCTCCCCAAAATACCAAGTAGGCAATCTAGTTCTATACTACCAGAATTGTACGGGTGGTAGAGCCCACAAGCTGGATTCCCTATGGGTTGGGCCCTGCAAGGTCACCTTTAAGAAGGGCGTCAAGTACACCGTGAAACTACTGTCCTCTGGCCGTCCCTTTACCTGTGTTCACTCCAAATTCCTTTGCAAATATCAACTCCCTGTGTCCAATCTTGAGGGGGGAGGTGTTGGAAATTGAGCCATTAATGCTATTTTGATATGGCCTTCAAATAATTATACCTGTAAAGATTTGACTGGTTTTGCTTTCAAGTTCGGGAATTCCTTGCCTGCTGTAAATGGGTCTGTACCAATTTTCACCCATTCTAGAATACCTTACCTTCCCATGTCTGATCCTGGTATGACCTAATTCCAATGTGACCCCCTTGGCCACTCTGTCAATCTAATGAGTGATCTCTGTCCCTTGTCTACTATTTATGTAGAAGTATTTTTCCTAATAAAGACAAGTTTATCCACATTTGTGTTGGCTTTAATATTTTTCAAGCTTTTTCTTTCCTTTTTGCCCAAATAAAGTCCTCCACTGGGAAGCAGAAGCAAGCAGCCATATGAGCCTGGCCTATTTCTGGTATGTTCTTGAATGAGAGCGTCTCCAGGACGTTCCAAACAAGCTCAATGAAGTTTATACAGTAAACTCCACTGAGAAAAACCTGGTCCAGGTGTACCAATTGGGCATCCCTGTAGGCATTAACTGCCCACTCAGATGCCTCCTCACCATGCACAAGCCCTATGAGCGTATCCCACAACAAGGGAAATGAACTGTGTATTCTATTTTTGAGCTCCTTCAAAACAAGGGGGACAAAAACAGCTGCTTAGCCACATAATTGGCATAATTACTGTAAAATATGGCAGAGACAAAGTGGACCAAAACCTGTCATATTTTGCTGTTGACATTTTCTAAAAAAAAAGAACAAAAATTTAAATAGTTATATTATTTTTTTCAAATTGCCTTCTTTGGGTTTTTTCTTGCCAGCGGCTTTAGCAGGCTTGATCATTCTTGGCGCAAGCAATTGTATGGCAATTAGGTGACCTTGGTTCTTGCATACTTTGCAGGTTTGAGGTGGACATACATCTCAGGGTCATTGACCCAGATAGACGGCGCAGAGAGGGCAAGGATCTTGAACTAAAGGCCTTCTAAGACACTTTTCTGAACATTTAAAAGATGCTCAATTGTTGTTTTGGAGGTGTCTGACATCTTGGACATAAGTGCCTTAACAAACACCTTGTTGATCTTGTCCTCTGTAAGGACAGCCAGCTTTACTTTTACTTTGACCTTGTGGTTGATTTCTTTGATCTCAGCAATTACCAAGTCAAGATTCTTCAGAAGCTTTTCCAATTCTCTCATATGATTTTTTACTAACCTTTCCATTTTTTATATCTTTCACCCTAATAAAATCAGTGTTATTCTGATACTGTGAGAAAAAGGGGCTAAACTAACTAAGTTTGGCTCCCATTCCAGCAAAATGAACCATCAGGATGCCACCCAGTGAATCACTGAGACAGCTGCTCTAAGAGGGGACTGGAGAAAAGACGCCAGGGACAGTTGAGGGAAGTAGAGGTTCAATCCTATCAACACAAGACTGGTGACCAACCAAGGGGCGCAAGAGAGGGCAAGAGTTGGGACTTTTGTCTCTAACAGGGGGACAAAATTGGTTTCATCCTGTAGTAGGGAAGAAGAGGGAGGAGATTCCCCAGCACCAGGAGCAGGTAAGATTAACTCTGCGGAGTGTAGATTTAAGTTGTTGCATGTCAGACTCTTGACTATAGCCTTCCCAGAAGCAAGGAGATCTCTTGGGAAAAGCAAGAGGCTAGAGAGATCATTGCTCACAAGGTGGGCAGAAGAGAAGACACAGGACTAAAGATTGGAGGAGGTAGTCCAAAGGAGTAACAGAAACAGGGCCAGAGAAAATATAACAAATTTAAAAATATGGAGTATCATTTTTGGGGGCTCCAAGGGATTTGGAATAAAAAACAATATTCACAGTATATTTTAGCTGTAGGCAACTGTCTAATTGGGGGTGCCTACAGAGAGAGGCAAGCAAAAATAGGTCAGAAGACTTTAAAGAGACTTGTGAGAAGTTGCAAGCAGCTTTAGAATTTAATTTAAACCAGAGTGGACTCAAAAGCAAGTAGAAGCAACAAAAATCAAATATAAAGTAAGTTTTATAAGAGCTTTTAACTTAAGATACAGCTTAAAACTGTAATATCAAAAGCAAAAGCAGCCAAAGCAACTGCTATACACTGGAACTACTTCTTCTAGTCTCAAGAAGACCACCAGGTTCAAAAAGAGACGTTTAAAGATAACCAATAATAGAGAAACCACTAACACTTTTGGAAAATCAAGAACCCCTAAAACTAGAGTTTGAGCTTGAAAATTTATAAATAAAAGTAAGTGATAAAACCCTAGAATTTAATGATATCAAAAAATCAACAAGAAGGGGACTGAAAGTCCCCTGGCTATGTTTAAGGGATGCTGTGGGGTTCCTGTTCACCAGTCCCCTAAGTGTGTCCTGGGTCATAGCCAGGGACCGGTTTGGAGGAGCCGTCATTCTCCAACAGTGGTGAATGGTTGGTTAGGAGCTTATACTTGGCTTGCATAAGAGCAAACTCTTCCAGTACCTTCCCAATCACCAGGCAAGCGTCTCCACCATACACTTGAACTTCAGCAGGCGCCATCCCTTCTGTAGGCCAATACCAATCCTGTAATAGTCTAGAAAACTCTCCCCCAATAAACTCCCTCTCTCTATCTGTCATTTCAAGATGCCTAGTCACCTTTTCCCACTCCTCCTGGACAGACTTACTAGAGGCAAACTTCCTGCACCCTAGGCAATAGGATTCCTTGTCCCCTGGACTAGGGTAGAAAATGTGGGGTAATTGACTCATAGAGCTTATATTCTTTTATTGTGGGAAATTTGGGTAGGGGTCATAAAAGGTGTTTTATTCACGGTCAGAAGGAAGATCCCCTTAGAAACCTTCTGATATATGGCCTTGGGATAGGGAATAACGAGGGTTTGTGCCAGTACTTGGGGTTCTTTAACAATCTCTTGGACTCCTTGTACTTGGTCTTTGGCTCCTGCACCTTGGTCTTGTGCTCCTGCACCTTGGTCTTGGGCTCCTGTGTTCTGATCTTAGGCTCCTGCAGTCTGTTCCAGCTCTGTCTTCCTGCTTTTGGTCTTTGGCTCCTTCTGTAGCTCTTATGGACTTTGTAATCCACTTGATCCAGTCCCTGAAGAGACTCAGATAGCTCTCCTTTTTATAGCCCCTTGTTTCAGACCAAAAAACCCTCTTAGAACTCTGGTTTTTCAAAGCTTAAACTATCCAGTTTTTCTCCTTCTATAATATATTAAACTTTAAAACTTACTTCAGCCAATGAAAACCCTAAATTTTCTGCTTCTGATCCTTATTTTTTAGGCTTTAACTCTTAAGTTAAAGCCATTAAAACACTGATCAAATAGACTCCGGCTTGCAGCCAATCACACGTCTCAATTCAATGGTTTTGCCATAAAAGTTTCCCCAGATGACTTGCTCTTGACCCTGGTTCAAACCCAAGACTGTCTTTCTCCAGGTAAACAACTGCTCTGCATTTCAAACAGGTTTGCTGTGATTCCTGTCATGTTTCCCTGGCAAATCTCAAGTGCTACCTCATATGTTTTACTTAGGAAAATTTCAACCCCTCAATTTTACAGTGTTTATCTGTGTTTCTCCGTGTTTTTCTCAACGTTTTGCGACTTCAAACCCGCTTACTGCTTGCCCTCTTGCCTCTCCTAGTTGTTCTTGGAAAAATTTGCTCTTTTGCCCTTACAGTTTCTCTGTTCCATTTACGGCCTCTTTCTAGCTTCCTTCTGACTCAATTCTCTTTTTTAAACAAATTTACAGTTCTAACAAACTGTATGTTATTTTTTCTCCTCTTTCTTTTTCATTAAATGTTATTAAATCCTTTTTCAATCAGAATCAGGCAGTATTTAATTATTATTTTAACTGCTTCTTTTTATCTATTTTCCTCTCAAAAGACACTAAAACAGTTCTTCCAGCCTCTTTATCCAGTCTAGCTAGTTTCCTCAGGTTATCTCCTGGTCCTGTACTCACATCCTCTCAGCTCTCTAGTCCTTCAACACAAACTTCTGGTCCTTTGGTCATCCTGCATTATGATCAGCCAGTCCTGAATCATAATCTTCTGGTCCTTCAGCTTATCCTCAACTAGTTCCTCAAAAAATTCCTCACTAGGAACCTCCTTAGTTCCCTCTGCACACTGAACCATATTGGTTCCCACAATTCAATATGAATCAACAGTCCGTCAAATAGCCTTCATTGTGATCAAACAGTCCCTCTTGCTAGTCTTCTCTGTTAATCCCGTGAACCACCTCAGTTCTTTATCTCAGTCCCCATTACCAGAACTTGTAGACCCAGGCATGAGTCTACATTGAACTGGCATTTGACTGGGCCCTTGCAGGTGGCAATTCACTTAGGCCATTCAACCATAGATCAATGTCTATGCGTTGCCTTTACTCACCCAGGTTATTAAGTCTGGGCTTTCAGTTGCAGAGTAATCAGCTTTACTTCCCAGAGGCATGATCACACCAAGTTATGCAGCTTGCGTCCCCAAGCAAACCGCCTTGATGACACCTCAAAGCAAATTTATGCCCTCAATGCTCACTTTGGGTTCCCCCAAAGCTCCCATAGGGATATAAACAGGGCACCCTACCAGTCTGTTAGGTAGGGTGCTTGCTCACAGACCTCCTGTAAGCGTATTAGGGTATGTAGAGCTCTCAAAGCTCTTCCCCTCCCTGGCAGCCTGCGCTTCCCGCCAGGAGTCCAAAACCTACTCCCCCCAGACAGACAAAGTTCCCTGCTTGCTATCTCAGTCTTCACCCTTCTGCAGCCACAGTTCCCTGCAAGGTGAAGCACTATAGCCCAAAGAAGCCAATTCCTTCTGCTGGGTGGAGGCAACATCTGCCTCTGGTAGACCTATGTTATCTACCAGCCAGGCCTTATTTACCCTAGTAGTCCCATGTTACCTACTAGGCTCACCCTACTTACCCCTAGTAGCCCTATGTTACCTACTAGATTACAGCGTCACCAGCTAACCACACATTGTCACTCTTCAGCATATTGTCTTTTTTTGAAGCCAAATCAACCCTTGCCTGCAAAACAACACACATGTGGATCACCAAAGATGCAGTTACCAAATAGTATATCATATGACCCTCTTGGTAGAATCTGATAGGAGGAAAGAGAAATTTTGCTAACATAAGTCAGGAAAGCTGAAAAATTTTGAGCTAATTTATGAAGGAACATCTGATTGGCTAGAGTTGGGTCCAGATATTTGTGAACCATTTGCCTTTGAGGAGGCTGATGTGAATTGATTTGATTGGGCGGCTTTAATACTCTTCAACAACAGTTGATACAAGGCTAGTAAACAGTCTAAATCAATCAGGGTTTATTTCATGGAAGGGGTAACAAGGGGTGGAGCATCCACAGTGTATGCAACTACAAATCTTTAATCAACAGTATGTGCTAAATCTTCAAGTAAATTAAGTGGCTTTGCTGGACTTTGAGAGGATTTCTTTGTACAACAGGGAAAGGCAGTCCTATCCAAGGCCAAAGGGGGCCATAAATTTACAAATACTATTGCCCCTTTGTTTATCCTTGTTTTCCCCTCATTTACTACAATATCTTATCTGTATACACATTGTGTATATGTTTTATGCTTATCTCAATATGTGTTGTTTGCTTTGTGTTAGCATTGCTTCTATAATTACTGTATTGTTTTAGCTCTTTACACAGCTCCTAGTGAAAATATTAACAACAATTTTGTGATCAGCATAATTTTCTAATTTAAATTTAGCTGATCTTCAAATTGTTGTTAATATTTTCACAAGAGGCTGTTTAAAGTTCAAAAAATAATATGGCAATTAAGGAAACAATGCCAAAACAAAGCAAACAACACTTATTGAGATAAGTGTAAAACATATACACAATGGATAAAAAGATAAGATATTGTAGTAAATGGGAAAACAAACAGGGAAAAACAAAGAGGTAATAGTACAAGATTAACACAGATTTTATTAGGGTGAAAGCTATAAAAAATGTAAAGGTGAGTAAAAAATCATATGGGAGAACTCAAAAAACTACCCAAAGACCTTGACTCAGCAATCATCAAGATCAAAGAAATTGAACACAAGGTCAAAGCCAGTGTCAGAAAGCCAGGCATAGGTAGAGGCATTGGTTGACTTGGGACAGAGTACGGCCAGGCCAGTGGGTAATGCCCATCATAGAATGGGTACTAACTTGATAATATAGGATACAGATCACCCAAGCAAAGACCAGGGCCCAGAGTTGGGCACTATTGTGTCTATCATTCCCGTTGAAGTAATGTAGAGTACTCCAAACAGTTGAGTGGATGTGGTCTTGGCGGCAGTGGGGGGTTCCATTGGGCAGTCAAGTTGCAGGGTTAAGGGCAGAGTCATGGAGACAAAGTAGGCAGACAGATAATTGTACTTGTCTTTGAACAATCTTGGCAGCCTCTTGTACCACTTTTCTTTGCGTCCTATGTATTTGGCTTCTATAGTCCTTGTCAAGGGATCAGCAATGAGGATTGTTTCCAAGCCGTACTCCAAGTAGGCAGGGTTAGGTGGGTATTTGGTAAAATGCACAGGTTCAAAGAGGGCTCTAGGGGAATGATATAGTGCCTGAGGAGGGTCATCAGGTTGGTCTCTGGAGGGGGCAGTTGCCTGATGGTCTACTTGGCCAGAGTTAAAATGGAAGATCACTAAGACTAGATAAGATAAGATTTTTTTGAACCAAAGGTTCATAAAGCTTTATTATCAAAAATGACAATGGGGTCATCCCCATACCACCAGGGTTCTGATACCAGGTGATTTTGCTTCTTTGCTTTTTGCGGACTTCAGGTCTGGGGGCAGCTTACTGGCAGGGTTTGGTCCTTGGCTTCTGGTTTTGCGGGCGGCGGATCCTAGTTGTGCTTGCTCTGATGAACAGAAGTGGTGATGCTTTTTTCCACTGCTACTGTTCACCAGATCACCCAAGCAGTCAAATTGTATTACCCATTCTGGACTGGAGGCTGGCATTAGCTGGTGATCATTGGCGGGACTGGCAGGAGGCCTTGCTGTAATCTTCTTTAGGCAAGCTACAACTTCAGCATAGGTCTGCGTCTTTATTGTGGCACAAGGTTAAAAGCAATCAGGTGACCATTTGGAGAATCATATTTACAAGTCTGGCGGGTCTCAGAGTAATTTGACAACTCAGGTCTGCAACTCAATAAGTTGGCGGGTTCCTGTCCACTTTGTGTGACTCAAGTAGCCTTTGAAGGGTTGGGGTTTAAATCCAGGGTTTCCAATGTTGATTTAAAACCTCCAGTCTTGGTAAGACACACCATTTCAAAAATGACACTTCAAAAAATTTATCTCAATTTACACCATCTCAATTTTTTCTATCTCAATTTTATAGTAAAAACGCCATTTCAATTTAGGACATTGCAACTAAGAAAAACAAGTTTTAAATTTTTAGATTTTTGAACTCTAAAAAAAACCCAAAAAATTCCCAAAAAATAAAGTTCAAAAAACATTTATAGGCTTAAAAAAGGTCTCAGAATTCCAAATCTGCAATAAAAAATGGGGTCAGTTAGTAACAAAATAGTTGTATAAATCCCAAAAGTTAAAATATACCCAAAAACAACTATTTTCATCTATTATAACTATAAAATATACTTTAAAATAAGCATAGAATTGTACCAATTACTAAATTAAAGCCAAAGAATGATAAGATTAAAGAGAATGAGAGAGAAAATAAAGGAGTGTTTATTGAAAATAGACTCAAACATTAGTTGAAAGAGCAACAGAGATTATCTGAAGATGCTCAAGCTTACTATCCTTGGGATAGTAGGCAAGGACCACCTTGTTGACTTCAGTATATTTCTTTACCGCCTTAGTATGTTTGGGAGGGGGGTTGCCCTTGAACTTTATGCCAGTCTTGAAGAGCTGGGCAGAGATGGCCTTCTGGGGTTTGAGATGCACCATTATCTTATTGAATTTGGGCTTATGAACCCGGACTCTTGTTGCAAATTGACTATGCCACCCTTCAAGGGAAGAGGTGGTCTTGATAATGCCATATTTTACCTGCTTAAAGCAGTTTCACTGGATTGAGTCACCGCCTTTTCTGATGCGGCGTGCTCATTGAAATACTCCAACCCATTGTGTTTCAAAATACTCTATGAACGGAGCAAAGGCTGCCTGGGTGGCAAGGATATAGGGATGGTAGAGAAGGGCATTATAAAAGACATTTGTCTACTCCTTTCTCACAAGGGCAAGGGCAAAAAAGCAATTGAAAACGTCCTTGGCTTCTTTAGTGCCTTCAGAGTTGACCAGCTCATGAAGATCAGAGCACTTTTGGAGGCAGCAGCAGAGTGCCTGTTGGAAGTGAAAGTAGCATCCCTGAGGAGAGCTCTTGAAGACTCTAATGAAAGTATTTGTGTCATGCCCTGCCCCAAAGGGCAGGCTTTTTAAACTTATCATTTTTTATTTGTTTTTGATTGATTTAATCTTTCTTTATTTTTTAATATTAAAATTTTGAATTAATAGTTAATATTTAAGTATTTTAAAGTAATTTACCTTCTTTTACGTCAATTTGCATTCAAATTGACATTGTTGTTGTTGTCTTTTGCTCTTCAGCTATTCTATTAGCTTTATATTCTCTACTTTAAAGTTAGAGAAATTTTAAATTTCACTCATCTTTTTAAAACTCCTGGTTACGTTGTTGCCACTTTTCCCCAGCTTCACGTTGAAGATCAACTTTGAACTGGTTGTCTGTTTCCCCTTTCTTTTCCTGGTTGTCTCCAAACTTCCCCAGTTGCTCCTCTTCTTGGCTGCTTCCTCCCTGACCATCAATCTTCAACTGAAAAGGCTTTTTCTCTATAAATAAAAAGCTTTTAAAGAGTAGGCTTTAAGCCAAAATTCTAAGTGATTTCTACCCTTCAATTCTTTATCTAATTTAAACTTGAGATTTTAATTTTTAGAAATTCATACATTTTTATTAAATTCATTTTAAAGTTTAGCATTTTCTTGAACAAATAGAACTTGTAAAACAACAAGCCTTAGGCTTGTTGTATCCATTATTTTCCCTTAAGGAATCTTTCAATAGTTATATGTGCCAATTTGCTGATGGAGAATATCCAAATATTGACATTCCCTTAGTTACAAATTATTCAATATTAAACACTTTAATTTATCTTCTTTGCTTAGGGTTCTTAAACTCAATCACTCTTTTTGTAACTCAGTATAGGTTTTTAGCAGGGTTCTGTAAGATTGTTTTGCAGACAGTTCCCACCTTTTTATATCTTTTAAATCTGAATCCTAATGCCTTACAAAAAATAGTTTATAACCTTGCACCACTATGGGCAAGACCTTACAATTTGCCTGAGCCTGTTCAAAATCCACTATCAGATATTTGTGATATGGAAGGCTTTCTGGATGATTTTTGGTTGGGGTGGCTTCCTCTTCCTGGGACTGGGCCTTCTTCTTGTGCCCTCTGGTTTTCTTTGGCTCCTCTTCAATGGTTGGGAGGATTTCATCCAACCTGGCCTTTAGAATTGTAAGGGCACAGACATAAGTCTCCTGCTTCATATTTGGGAGGAAAAAGAAGACCAGGGGAAGAACTAGATTTCCAACCTGCCCATGGATGTTCCAAAGCTGGCTAAATAGCTTTGGGCAGGTGGATAAAGTTTCATCTGCAAGCCAGGCCTTGCATTTTAACAGGTTGCACAGATCCTGTGAGGTGGCAAAGCAAATGATGCGCTTGGGGGCATGTTGACCATTGTTGTGGAGAAGGAATCTCTCCTCATGACAAGATAATTTTTGTTCCTTAGTAAGGAGCAATTGATCAATTGATGAAGCACTAACGCCTTCAGTGCTAAAAGCATATATCTGATCAGTGAGATATCCCTGTAATTTGGAGGCGCCACCAACAGTGGAAAGTTAGGTATCATTTAAATTGAGGAGGGCATCATTGAAAACCTCAGTGGCAGTTTGATCTTTGGTGGTAGGAATGACTTGGCAAAGAAACCAGCAGATCAGTTGATAAAGGGGGTCAAAAGGCTTGGCACAGTTATGCCCAGTAGTCAGGGCCTTGAACCTAGTGAACCCATAAGTGGTGAGTCTAGCAGGGCACCCAATATTATCACATTTTTAGTGATGCTAGCGGATTGCTTTCTTCTTGTTATTACAGCTAAAGCTGTAGCCCTTGTAGACAAAGCCGGCACCCCCTTTATTAGTCATTATGAGGTAGCTGGCTGGGTATGTTGTGGGCACAGAAAAGGTGCCATTTTGATTGTATATCCTGTGGACAGTGTTAAGATTCCAGAGCTTAATTTGCTCATCTGCAGGAGCACTAGGCTCCTGCTCCTGCTCCTCTTTCTCTTCAGGATCTGAGGTGGGATCAGAGTGACAATTTAAGTTGAATAACTTCTCTTGTGGATCAGAAGGGAAGTAAAGGGATGTAAACAAAAGGAGAGTGGGGAGGGGTTAGGCTTGTTTTCTCAGGCTCTGGTGAGGGCGTGGGTGTCTTAGGAGGAGCTTTACTCTTGGCAGACTGCTTTTTAGGGGTAGTTTTGGCCTTCTTGGCCTTGAGCGCAGCTTTAGTGGTAGGCTTGGAAGGTATCTAAAAGTGAATTAGTATCAAAATATGAGCAATTTGGGGGTTGTTTTTGAAAGGAGAAAAGTACAAGTGTTTTTAATATAAAAATAGTAATTTTTTTACATATAATTTTAGAGAAAACCTTAAAATATTTAATGGCAAATTTTTAATGTTTTTTTTGTAAAAATAATTTTTTTATTAGTAACGTAAGTATGCAAAACTTTGAGTTTTGACTGAAAACTTGCAGTCAAAATGGCGTTTTCAAAGTGACGTAATCAAGGTGCTGTAGCTCAAAAACATAGTGTTTTTGACCATTTTTTATACTAAATTAACAAATTTCTGATGGATCTACCTCAACTGGGCCAAAGATTAACACTTGAATATTTAAAAAAATAGCTTATACAACTGGGTTTAAAAAGTACCCAGTTGTTTAGAGAAGGCCAAAAATTATATTTGCAAAGTTTCATATGTTTTCTTACATTTTTTATTATAATGGTAATTGACGTGAATATGTACTTTTGAAAAATGGAAAGCAAGAATTTCAGTGGGGAATTGATATAGCGTAACCTGGCGTCATATGTAATTTCCCCTTATTTCCCCTATTCATTGTGTGCATTGAATTGATTGGGTAATATGAAACTCAGTGAAATTCGAAGTGACGTAAATCAAAATGGCGTAATCACCCCCTTCCATATTAAAATCACTATTAAAATATTTTATTAAGAGATCCCTTATCAACATATCCATGTATAATAAAGCTATAAATTAAATATAACAAAACTGGTTTTTTACCCAGCAATGACAATCATTAGAAGGACTATCATAGTGGCATATTTTTAGGTTATTCTTAGTATAAGTGTCTTAGATTAATACTAAATGTTGCTCTTTTTGCTTTACAGGGACACAATTATTTGAGATTATAGGGCACAGGACATTTTCCAGAATACAGTCATATGTGAGGATATGAGTAGTACTGTATCAGAAGAGCCAGGATTGAACAGAACCATGATTATTGCCCAGCAATGGCTTCTGATTGCGCAGAAGCACTTAAGGATTAGAATAAAGGTCAACCAGATTAAGGATAAAATAAAGATGGTTCAAAGATGATTTTATTGTAAATGATTAATTCTTCTTATACCTTCTGCCAGGGTAATCTCTGGGCTGCTAGCAATGTCTTCTAGGACATTCTAACACGCCTCTAATTTGGATAATTATTAATCTAGGTTTGGCGCTTATTGCACGTCAACCAATAGAAAATTTTCTATCTTCATCCAGCACAGGTGATCCTTGCTGGCATGTAATAATTTAGTACTTCAGGATCACTTTCTACTTCTCTGACATACTGCAAGCTTAATGCTTATTAATGTGATAAATATGGGAATTTGAGATTATGGGAATCAAACCCAGCGCCTTGGCGCCTAATTCAATTGCTAGGCGGTGCCGCGGCGCTTGTGTATTTTTAAAGTGCCACAGAGGCAGATCACATATTATTTAATTGCCGCAGCAGCGCTTATCATTGGCTAGTTTAAGGCTCAGGTCAGCAGACTACTGCTGATCCAATATGCATATAGTTTATACTACCAATTTATGTAATTTGGTAGCTGCAATTCATCTCCATGAACTCTGTCATAATTAGTATCATTGTATTTTGTACTACTAATTTATGGATTTGGTTGTAACAGTCCCAATCTGTGGGCTCTGTCATAATTGGTATCATTGCTTGATCAAAATTCCCAACACTAAAGAAACATCTTCTGGCACTATACAACAGGCTTTATTTTAGTTTGGGTATAAGCTTATTTTAGTTAAAGATAAATAACGTGATTTGAAATGACGTAAAGGCAAGATGACGTAAGCACACCCCACACTAAGTGATTTCATATGTAAATAAAGTTAGCAAAATAAGATTTAATTAATCTGACTTGAAGTTACGTAATTGAGATGGCCTAAATTTGAGATGGTGCATTATTGTTGTAACTTCAGCTAAAGGATGGGAAATAGCTGTTTTCACTTAATTCAAATACGGCCTTAGTTATTATTAAAGATTAAGATAAGATATTTTCTTCAGTCTAATCTGTATAATAAAGTATAAGTTATGTAAATTCGACCTTTAATTCATAATTCAAGGAGAGAATCTAATAGTAAGGAAGGGATTAATAGAAGCCGCAGAGCGCCAGGATTCTCTGTTCTATAGCTTGGTTCCTCTGTTGCTTAGCCCACTATTAACCTAATGATTGGATGATAATTAGTTAACAAGACCTTGAAGTGCAACTTAGTTGATCAATTGGACTAGTTATCATCCCATACAAGAGTACCATTGTTCTATTGCTCACCAAGCTTAATGGATCAATGTTTGTTAAAGTGAAGGCTAGTTTACAATCAATCACTTTATGATATTTCCCCCCACTAAAATAGACATTACTGTAAAAGTCTATCAACCTCTTTCAGCATGGTAAACCAACTGAAAAAGAACAGGAAGCCAGCTGTACGCTACACAGATGTTCCAGAATGGAAAATCAGCAAAGCCCAAAGGGTAATAACTGGAATTCCTGTTGACAACGTACTTGTTCACTCGCCTGTGCTAGTCTCAGAAGAGGCTGAATTCAATGAAATTTTAGGTGGCAAAATAGACACAACTCTTGATAGTTCATCTAGCACAGTTTCATATAAACCAAGTACACCATCAAGTAGTTCTGTATCACAAAACTCTGGTATGCCTACTTCATTGCAGCTCTCTATTATTGCCAAGAAAAGAAACCGTCCTAGCAAGAGCAAAGCTCCTACACCTGTGTCTGCTAATAGGACCAATGAATCTGGGCCAAGCTTGACCAATCTTCTTTGAGATTTGAACAAGGAATTAGTGAGTCATTCTTGTGGGGTAATACAAGAGGATAGTCAAGGTTGCTATATCAAAATTGTTGCTATCCTTTGTTGGGAAAAGATTCCTACTCTGCATTTCTATGGGCCAGTATTTATGTGGTTGACACTTATGTTAGCTCTGGAGAACCCTTACATGATCTCCACAAAAAGACTCAAAGTGGGAAATAACATTCACTGATATATACCTAGGGTAAAGCTCATAAGATATGCCTAGTTGTGTCTTCAAGACTTCTCCTTTGATAGGATATGCTTGACAGACAATCAGATCTCTTGTGCTCTTGAACTTTTTGAGCTGTTTTTTACAGTGTGGTTTAATCCTAGGTCTGCTGTTGGCCCTGTGCCCTTGTGACATGGTTTGGATAGTCACAAATATTGGTTGCAACGGGCTATGGGTACTACCCTGGATCTTCTTAGTTATAGCTGGGCAGGAAGTTGTCAGTCTATGACGTTAGTTGGAAACTTGGTGCTTAGTGGCTCCAAGGTTGTTTATCATCAGAGACTACACCATATGCCCAAGTATATTGAGTGGCTTCTTGGAGTCATGTACTTTGTAGGAGGTAAGACACCAGAGGAATATGCACAGCAAGAGAGTCTTCTCTGGGAATGTATTTTACTTGGACTTGAATTTCCTTATTCTATTGGCATAAACTGTGTCAATTTCCTTCCTGTAGATGAATCTCCTTTTCTTCCCTTTGCATTCCGCTGGCTACCTAGTGTCTGGATAATTTATGCGGTGGTTGCCAAAGTCCTCACCCAGTTGCGTCTGGGTTTAGAGGCAATTGCTACTTAATAAAGCGCCTTTTGCCTGACCCATCCTATTTTCTCTTACTATAATCCTTATCTCTTTCTTGATGCAAGCAGGATAACAACCCATGGATTATTTTCATTAGGTTTTTCTTTTTCCAAATTTTATCCATAACAGGGTTTATGCTTGACCACTTGGAGCCTTGCGCATTTACTGCATGTGGAATCAAGTGATCAGTTGACCTCTTTCCAGATCCTTAAGACTGTAAATATCCACTCCTACTTTCTGGATTACTTTGACCAGACCTTGCCATAGCAAGGCAAGTTTGCTTTCACAACTGCACCCTTGGTTGCAATAGAAGTATACCAAGCTTTCTATCTCATATGTAGGGAGGGCTGGCTGAGTTTTTAATTCATGATCCATGTCTTTTCCCTTTGTTGCCAGATTTGTAGAGTATGCTTCAGACTGTAGTTTGATCAGCATCTGTGCTAGTTTCTTTAAATAGGCGTCAGGAGAAAGAGGGTTGCTAGTTTTAACTAAGCTGTATAGATGTGGAGGAAGACTTGATTGTCTACCATAAAGAAGCTGGAAGGGACTTTTCCTGGTAGCCCTATGGAATCCAATGCTGTACGCAAAAGTAGCTGCTAGAAGATAGGTATCCCATTCTGTTTTGTGCTGATGGATCAGCTTCCTTAAGATCTGTACAAGACTTCTGTTAGTTCTTTCTACCATCCCATTTGTTTGGGGATGATATGGTGTCAACAGGGTACCACAAATACTCATAAGTTTGTTCAGCCTGGGTATCATGTATCCCATGAAATTTGTCCCATTATCTGTTAGCAATGACTGCAGGCAGTTGTTCTTGTAGAGTATGTTCTCTAGGATGAACTTGGCAGTGGTAAGCGTCGACTGATTGGGAATTGCTTTTACTTCTACCCATTTTGTGAGCTGATCCACTGCTACAATCATGAACTTGTTCTTGCTTTCAGTCAGTGGAAGGGGCCCAACTACATCTATTGCAACAGTATGGAAAGCAAAACCTGGTCAAATTAACCGGTGTTGATAGTGCAAGACTTTTGGTTGCTCTATAGTACAGTCATGGCAAGCGGCCAGGGTTTTGCTATATTCAAATGCATTCCTTCCCAGTAACAATGCTGCTGTAACAGGTTGAAGGTCTTCTGGATACTGCCATGACCCACAGTACAGTGAGCTGATACTACTGCATCTGTACGTAAGGATAGCCAAATATAGGGTAACCACTTCCCTTTATACTGCTTGAGAAGCTGTTTGTCTTTGACACAAGTATCCATTGCAAGAGCCTTCAAGATTTTCTGAATCTCAAGTGGCTCCTCCCCTCACATAGAAGGCTTCAGCATCAGTTTATTGTAAAGTTTGTCTGATGCTGAGGAAACCAGGGCTATGGTAGGGAGACGTGAAAGACAATCTGCGTTCTGATGCATAGCGCCAGCGCAATGGATTATCTCATAGTTGTAAGCCTGCAGCTTAATAGCCCATCATACCAGTTGTCCTTCTGGGTCTTTCAGGGGGTTCAACCATTTAAGTGAGACATGATCAGTTACCACTTCAAAGTGTACTTTGTGAAGGTACACTCTGAATTGTTGACAGGCGTAGATGACTGCCAGGCATTCCCTCTCAGTGAACGTGTAATTCTGTTAATGGCTATTGAGTGTACAGGAACAGTACCCTATGGGATGGTCTTGGTTGACATTGTCCATCTGAGAAAGAACAGCACCAAGTGCTGTAAAACTAGCGTCTTTGTGCACAATGAAGGGACAATCAAAATTAGGGTATCTGAGTACTGGCTCTGTCACTAGAGTGTCTTTAAAGTCCTCAAAAGCCTTCTGACATCCTGCGGTCCATTCAAATTTGACTTCATTTTTCAACAAGTGGAAAAGTGGACCTTCTAGACCTGCAAAGCTTGGTATAGACCTTCTGTAGTAACCAGTCATTTCTATTAACCTGAACATCTCTCTTGTTGGAAGGTGTTTGCATTTATGTGATGGCTTTAATTTTAGAAGGAACAGTTTGTAAGCCATCTTTGCTGATGATATAACCAAGGAGTTCCAAGTGTTCCTTAAAGAAGTTACACTTCCTTGGTTTTATCTTGAGGTTAGCTGCAATGAGGCATTGAAACACTGCCTCCAAATGATCAAAATGCTGACCAAAAGTTTGGGAAAAGACATTAATGTTGTCAAGGTAGACCAGTACGCAAGTCAACTTAAGGTCTCCCATCACAGAATCCATGGCTTGTTGGAAGGTTTTGGGGCATTAGCAAGCCCTTGTGGCATCCTAGTTGGCTGGAAAAGGCCTTGTGTTGTGATCTGAGGCGCAGCAAAGAGTCACAACGGGAAATCCTAACCTTAGAATTGGATTTGTACTAAGTCTTGGTTAGAATGGCAGGGAAGGCTATGTAATTACCTTGTGGCCCTGAATGAATAATATCTGCTAGACGTGGATAGAGAGGCACCAAAGTACGTGAGGACACAAAGACAAAATGTGAATAGAACTTAATTTTAATGGAAAATAGGAAATGGAATATATAGTGGTTGTCAGTACCACAAAACACTACTAGGACAATAGGATCACTCGCCACAAGAATGAGTGGAGCAAGTGAGTTGCGCAAGATCAGGAAACTGAACAATTGTATTTTCCAATTTGGGGCTAGCCTCATTTCAAAGGGCAAAAGCAAAAGAGAGAATTTGTCTTCAAAATAACCCAACAAAGGCAAAATCAAAACATGGTGAATGGCGGCATTCACAACATTGCCCCCCTCTAGATTGGCCTCAGGGGGGTGATACTTGCAGAGGAACTTGGCATGCATGCAAGCAAAAGGTCAGCCACTAGAGAGGAGTCTTACAGTATACTCTGATCCTTGCTTGAAGGTCACTTCCAAGGGCTCAATCCACAATGAGTCTAGCTTATGAGCTTTTCCTCCTACTCTGTGTTGATAATACAGAACATGGTCTCCAATGGCAAACTCAGGCAGGGGGGGTCTCCCGGCATTGTCAGGGGAGAGCTCCAGCAGCTTGGTCTTATAGGTAGACATGTAGGCAGTAGCCTGTATATCAATGATGCAGTTGACTAGTTTTTTGATGTGCTCATCAGGGTTCATGGCCTTATCAGAGGAGATTAGGGGAGCCCCCAAGAGCAAAGGGGTAGTGGCTTCACGCCCATACAGCATAGCAAAGGGGGAATACCCAGTGACACAATGTTTGCTAAGGCAGTAGGCAAATAGAGCAGTGGGTAAGTATAGATCCCAGTTGGCGGCATCAGAGTAAGTGAGCTTCCTCATGATAGAAACTAGAGTTGAGTTGGCGCACTCAACTGCCCCATTGATGGAAGAATTATAGAGGGAAGAGAAGGACTGATGAGACCCCAAGGCTTCAATCACAAAGGTCACTAACCTGGCATTGAAGTTAGTCCCATTGTCAGACAACAACACTTGAGGGAAACCATGGCAGAAGAATACATCTTGCAGCAGAACAGCAGCGGTTGTCTTGGCAGTGATGTCTTTAGTAGGACGAGCTTCTACCCACTTGTTAAAATGATCAACAGCAATTAGAATAAAGCAGCAACCAGAGCAGGAGCAAGGGAGAGGCCCTACAGTGTCAATACTGACAGCATGAAATGCGTGTTGAGGGGAGAATAGCTTGAACTCATGAGCGGCGGCTTTAGGATGTTGGAGTTGGCAATCATGGCAACTGGCAATAACATCTGGGATCAGCAAGCAAAGATTTTCCCAGAAGTAATTTTTCTGGAGCCAGGCATGGGTCTTGGCAACACCCCTGTGTCCTGTCTCTTTATGAGCTTGGTGCACCAATGAAAGGCAAAGACTGGGCCTTACATAAGGCAAGTAGTGGTCCTGCACTTTCTTGAAAAGTTGATTGTCACAAATGAGGGTGTATTCAGATAGCTTAGAAAGGGCAACTTGGACTTCCTCTGTTTTTCTCTCCCATGCCAAAGGGTATCCAATTAGTTCATACAGTCAATCAGCCTCAGCAGGGTGTAGAGCAAGGATGAGCATTCTGGACAGTCTGTCAGCATTCTGGTGTTGAATCCCAGGGCAGTGCAGCGCAGTGAAGTCATATCCTTGCAGTCAGAGAGCCCATCTAGCTAGTTTTCCTTTGGGTTCCTTGAGTGGTTGTAGCCATTTAAGCAAAGCATGATCAGTAACCACAGTGAAATGGGTGCCATACACGTAGTGGCAGTACTGCTTGATGGCATGCAGCACAGCAAGGCACTCCTTCTTGGTCACACTGTAGTTTTTCTCATGCTTATTCAGTACACAAGAGGTATAGGCTACAAGGTGATCCACACCCTCATTGTCTAGTTGAGCTGAGATAGCCCCAATAGCCAGGTCACTAGCATCAGTATATAAGATGAATTCCTTATTGTAGTCAGGATATACTAAGATGGGAGCCTCTTTGAGTTTTTGTTTGAGGGCTTCAAAGGCTTGTTGTTGACTGACGGTCCATTCAAAAGAGACATTACGCAGCAGCTGGACCAAGGGTTTACTAGTGTCTTCGAAATCACGGATGGATTGTCTGTAGTATCCCATCATGCCCAGAAAGACTTGGACTTCTTGAAGATTGGTGGGAGGAAGCATTTTGTCAATGGCTTTGAATTTTTTAGTCATGGGGCAAATTCCTGTCTGAGTCACCTCATGCCCCAAGAACTCAAGGCGTTCCTTGAAGAAGGCACAGTTAGATGGTTTTAACTTAAGTCCAGCCTCACAAATCTTTATGAACATTTCCTTAAGATGGGCCAGGTGATCAGTGAAGGTGGCGCTGAAGACAGTTTATCATCTAAGTACACTAAAACACACTAGAGCTTCAAATCACAGAGAATGGAATCCATGGCTTGTTGGGAAGTAGCTGGAGCATTGCAGAGTCCTTGCGGCATTTGAGTGGGCTCAAACAATCTCTCAGAAGTGATGAGCACAGCCTTTGTCTATCTTTGGGAGAGAGCTCAACTTTCCAGTATTCAGAAGCCAGATTCATGGCTGAGAAGAACTTAGAGCCCCCAAGGCGGCAGAGAGCATGTCAATGCATGGTAAGGGATAGGAATCCTTTTTGGTTAAGGAATTCAAGCGTTGGTATTCCATCACAATACAATGACCTCCATCCTTCTTCTTCAGTATGAGCAAGGGAGAGGACCATGGACTTTGGGAAGGAGCAAGCAGTACAGCATCTAAAAGTTGCTTAAGCTCTTTAGACACCTAGCATCTTCTACTCAACTGCGGTGGTAGGGTTTAGCACAAAAAGTGGGGCAAATCCCCAGTATCAATCTGATGGATGACTCCTTTAGCTAGGCCATAGTCCGTAGGTCCAGAGGCAAAGATGTCACTAAACTGATTGAGCAGGTCCAACACGTTCTTTTTTGAACAGGAGACAGCTGGGGGAAATCAGCAGCGCTGAACAATGAAAGAACTTGAGGATTGTCTTCAGGTAGATTGAAATCACTGAAAGTTCCAAAGGGGTAGAGGGAGGCCACTTGTTCTGCCCCCAGTATACAACCATGCCATACAACCTGGCCTTGTGTCACCTGCATAGGCAGAGCTGTCAGGTTGGCAAGCAGAAATTGTACAGGCTCTTTGTGGGTTCAATCTAGGATCCCAGGACACAGGCGGGGCTCCTTACGGCTTAGGGATTCAGGTGAGTAGAGTTCCAAGAATGATTTTTCAGGTAGTTTGTAAGAAATCTGAGAATCAATCACCATTTGCAAGTCCGGGGGAATGTAATAGCTGCTGGTGCTAGAATAGGTGCTCCTTCTTCCGCAGGGCAGGAAGGAAGAGGGTGCACATGTTAGAGGAGTGAGTCCTATACTTGAGAGAGAAGATACCCGTGGGGTACTCAAGCACAAAAGTCTTAAGAAGTTTTTCTGGGAGGCGTGGAGGTTCCTCAAAGATCAAAGGGACTTCATATCCTAAGAGCAAAAGGTATCCATCTTGTAAGTTCACAATCTCATTATACTCTTGGAGGAATTGTGTATCAACCAAGAGGTCATAGCTTTTGTTCTCAAGGACTACAGCGGGGAAGAAATGAGGAGTTTCCCAAATCTCATGGGTAGAGCAGAGTAGGCAACAATGGCCTGCGTTTGTGCCATGACAGCTGTGCCATACAATTGAGTATAGTTGAGGTCAGGGGCCATCTTAAGTTTCTTTATAAGTTTTATAGATACTACATTGACTGGAGAGCCCATGTCCAAGATGGCTTTGATTTTAACCTTTTGGATTGATACTTTTACGCAGGTTGTATCTTTCCCAAAGGGGGGTAAGACTGCCAACACATCTTGTGCAGCCTCTAGCTCCCTTTCCCATTTTGCTAACATGCATTGTATTGCAGGGATCTCCTTATACACAGTCTGTAGTGGGAGAGATAAAGTTACGTTTTGGAAGAGGGCTTTGGCTAGCTTGGCTGCTTCTTCAGAGGAATCAACCAAAATGTGAGGTTGATGGGCTTGAGCTAGATAAGGGCAAGCCGCCATGTCCTTAGTTTCACTTGCAGGTGCTCAGGAAGTGGTGGTGGTCTTCCCAGAGCAAAGTTTGTATGGGATAGAGATAGTTTCTGGAACAGCCAAGACAGAATAGCCATAACTATCAGAATCTTCATCATCAGAATCTTCAGGCTCTGAATCACTGGAGATATTGTGAAATAGATGAAGGATAGTTGGGCCAGAGGAAGGCGGAGTTTCCTCATTGGAAGGAGGATCAGGGAAAGACGGGGGAGATTGGTCAGCAGAGAGCGTGTCTGTCTCTAAGCTGACCTCTCTTTTCCCGCCTGTTCCTTGGGGTCACAATCTTACACTTGGAGATTAGTGCAAGTACGCAATTGGTGCCCAATTTGGCCACAGTTATGACAATCTTGCCTCTTAGCCTGTCCTCCTGAACCCAGCGTCATAATGTGCGGTGTACAAGAAGTAGTCCCAGCATTACTGGCTTTATTTTCACGTACCACCGTACCTCCATGGGTCAAATGCATGTCTTGCAAAGGCGTCTTAATACTCTTCATGGAAGTGAGTAAAGCCTTATGTGCCTTAAATTTAGGCATAGAAGCTGGTTCACTTTCAAAGCATTTGAAAAAGCTGTGTAAGCTCCCGGGGAGTTAATTGTCAACTAGTGATTAACTGCTGGTCTTCAATGTAGAAAAAATCCACAAACTCAGTTAGGGTTTTCTTGAGATTAAAGGCAATGTACATAAATGCATTATTTTTGACCTCCAAGCTGAGATCTCCTTCAAACTCCTCAATAAGGAGGCGCTTCATGTCCTCCCAAGTGATAATGGAGGGGAGTTTGGGGACCACCACTTCTTGGCATGTGGGATGAAGACAGGTGAAGATATGTTTCTTTTTGAGTTTTTCAGTAGCCCTACACATTGCGGTTTTATAAATTGTCAGAAAGGCAGCAATGGTAGAAGTTTTAGGATAAAATATCTGCTTGAAGGTTGGTTTGTAGTTTGGGTCAATGGACAAGGATGTGGACTGACTGTTTTCTCCAGGGTTGAGGACGTTAATATGAGGGTTGCCCTGAAACTTGGATTCAGCAGCAGGTTGTCTAGACCAGAGGAGTTGAAGGCTTTCCTCTAGGGTATCCAAGGTAGAGATGTTCTGTCCACTAATATCCCTGGCAGTGACAGCAGCAGTTCCAAATTTTTCAATTTTAATTTGTTGTACTGCCAGGTTGCCAGCAATCCCATTGAGGTGGGTGGTCAGGGAAGTGGTCTGAGAAAACAAAGGAACAGCTTGTCCATTTATTGTCTTGGTAAAGCAGGAGAGGTTTTGTACCTCCATTTCCAATGTGTCTTGCTTGTCAGCTACATCATTTGTTACTTTTGCAAGCTGATATAGTGCACATGCGCAGTTGACCTGGGGTTGGCCTTCCAACCCAGGGCAGCCTCCATGATTGTCATGAGCGGGAGTATTAACAACTTCACCTTCCTCTTCATCTTCAGATTCAGAAAATGAGTCTTCAGAGATAGAGAGGCGCTGTCTTAAGTACTCAATTTCACCTCACAATGTTGCCACTTGATCTTTGAGTGACACAATGCAAGGGTCAGGCATAGGTTCAACTGGAGGGGGGTTCTGAACAAAAGCCTGACGTCAAGTGGTAGCCTTGAGTTTGGCTATTGCTTCCCATACCTTGGTTTCAAAATCAGATGGGATATCAACAGGAGGAGCAGGAGGAGTCACATCAATAGACGCTACTCTATTATCCACATAATTTTGCACTTGGTATAGAGTGTTGCCTAGTGCAGCCTTATCCAGACCATATTGATGTTGCAGATGGCAGCCCCAAGTATCAACATGAGCTCACACTAATTCAAGTTGCTAATTGACATGTTCCCTGAATTGGTTAAGTTCACTAACCAGAGTTTCAAAATCCTGGCAATGATTTAGTAGAAAGGCCTCAATTTGCTCACACCACGCTGCCTGATGCTCATCTAATTTGCATAGTTGGTCCTGATGTATCCAGGGAGCAAGGAACAAAGGGAATTTAGGGAGGAGGTCAAGTACTTCTGAGAGGCCAGAAAGTTGTGCTGGTTATTGGAAATACTCACAAAGAGACTGTGGGACCATTCTTGATATGCCATATTTTGAGCATGGTTGTTTGAGACAGCAGTGGCTACAGCATTTAATAGTTAATTCTGGGATCTTAATGCAAGTTGATGGTGAACCAGGGTAGGTTGAATGAACTGGTTGACCAACACACCAATTGTATCCATGGATTCCATCAACAGGGGGGAAGACCAAAGTCCAAAATGAAGGAGTACAGGTCTTCAGAAGCGTACCTGGGACAGAGACCAGGGATAATGTGCATTGCCACAGTGCCATAATGGAGAAGGGAGTGGGCAGCAGCACAAGCTTGCTTATAATTGAGAGAGAAAGCTGGAAGGGGGGCCCACGCGGGCCTGGGGACAGAAAAAATACTATAAGAGTTGAGGGGGCATTGGTGATGTCTTCTTCTAGAGGGGGACTAGAAGCTTTAGGTTGTTTGGGTACTTCAGACACAAAAGGAAGAAGAACCAGAGAATGCGCGTGAAAAAAGGGTAACCAAGGGGCTTGCAGCTCCTGTAGTGAGCACCATTTTGTTGTGTTTGGATCCTGGGGACAACATTAAGAAGGACACAGCGGGAAATCTTTATAACAAAAGATTTGAGGTTTGAAGCTAGCCTTGGGTTAGCCTTCAGGGCAAAATTAAGGGCACATACCTTAATTTCCTAGAAAACAAGATATAAAAGTCCTTTTGGCAGAAAGGACAGGAAAATCTTGAAGATTATTAAAGCCAACACAAATGTGGATAAACTTGTCTTTATTAGGAGAATTGATTCTACTTAAATAGTAGACAAGGAACGGTGATAACTCATTAGAAAGACAGAGTGGCTGAGGGGGTCACATTGGGATGAGGTCATACCAGGATCATTCACAGACAGGTACAATAATCTGTAATGGGTGGAGTTTGGCACAGATACAATTACAGAAGGCAAGGAATATCCAAAATCAAAAGCAAACCCAGCCAAATCTTTGCAACTATCAATATTTGAAGGCCATATCAAAATAGCATTAATTGCGCAATTTCTGACAAGAGCAATCCTGACTGCAGGTAGATGCTCTTAAATCTCAAATAGCATCCCAGAGCTTATGTTATCTATCTGCTAGCTTGTTGGATGGAGGAGAAGGCGGAGTATCTGCTTTGGAGGCAGATAGTTCATTTACTTGAGTCTGGAGTTTGGTGATGATAGCGGCGGTAGCAGCCCTTTCTTGATCAAAGTCCTTGCCAAGTTTGCAGAGGCCCTTTGCAGCATAGACCGCTAATTGTTATAATTGGTCAAAGAAATAAGCACTGAACTTGTTGAGTTGTTGTAAAGGTTGTTCAAAGTCAATGAGATAGGCATTTAAAGTAGAGTCTACTTGGGTACACCAGGCCTGTTCCAGTTGGTAGAACTCATGAAGGCGCTCTCTGACATACTTGGGGATGGACTGGCGCATTCTTTTAATGGAGTTGATCAAACAAGACGGGGAGGTACAGAGTTACGCTGATTGTTGGATACTAAGGAAAAAAGGGAATGAATCCACTGTTGATAGGCTGCAAACTGATCCCAGTGATGGGTAACGGCGGCTTGAAGCAATGAAATCTCCTGAATGTGGAGCCCTAATACCATTTGATGATGGGCTAAGGCAGGTTGTAAAAAGGAGGATAATAAATGTTCAGCAGAGCCAGCCTCCAAGAGGAGATTCTGTGGAAATTTTGGTGCTACAATCAATTTGTAGTATTCTTCCCGATTAAACTGAAGCTGGAGGCAAGGGATGGCCCCATCACAGGCTATCTCAAGGGCTACTGCCATGACTTGTTCCAAGTCAGGGGTACCCAAAGGGTAGGCCACTAGGCAGGGACCACTCTCAAGGTTCAGCACAGTAGGGACAATATGTGGGTTGGAAATGTCTTCCTCAATAGGAGGACTGGTAATTATAGGAAAAGTCTGCTCTTGTATAGGTGGAGGCAAAGGTCCTGAAAACATAGTTGCAAAGGGGTTAACCAAGGGGCTTACAGCCCCTGTAGTGAGCACCATTTTTGTTGTGATCTGAGGCGCAGCACAGAGTCACAACAGAAAACCCTAACCTTAGGATTGGATTTGTACTAAGTCTCAGTTAGAATGGCAGGGAAGAATATGCAATTATCTTGTGGCCCTGAATCAATAATATCTGCTAGACATGGCTAGAGAGGCGCCAAAGTATGTGGAGACACAAAGACAAAAATGTAAATAGAAATCAATTTTATTGGAAAATAGGAAATGTAATATAAAGTGGTTGACAATACCACAAAACACTACTAGGACAATAGGATCACTTGCCACAAGCATGAGTGGGGCAAGTGAGTTGCACAGGATCAGGAAACTGAACAATTGTATTTCTCAATTTAAAGCCAGCCTCATTTCAAAGGGCAAAAGTAAAAGATAGAGATTTGTCCTCAAAATAACCAACAAAGGCAAAATCAAAACATGGTGAATGGCGGCATTCACAACACCTTGTTCTGTAATAATATCACACTTTTTCTGGTCTGCCTCTGGAAGGTCAATCTGCAAGTATTCATGTGACTGTAAGACAGTCACTGTTAAGTATTTAGCCAAATAATTACTCCAAAATATAAAGTTGTTCTGTTTTTTCTGTTTATTTTATGTAGATAGGTTGACAGGAATTCTTCAGATAAAGATTCCTGGAAACTTGCCATCTATATTTAATAAAAGAACAGAAGGCAAGATTGGTTGAGTCAATCTGGGAGACTGGGCATCTCAAAAAAAATTTAATTAATTGGGAAGATTAATTAATAGATGTATGGGAATATAAGTGATGAGGATTTAATTATATTGGTTACATTGCCTTGACTGTGTCAAGAAGTTTGGTTAAGGTCAACCATAATTAAACCCCCAAATTTTGGGTTAAAGGCACCGCTTGGGCAAATTCATTGGGTTAGAAGCGCCGCTGCGCTGCCTAATTGATTTGAGAAGCGCCAAGGCGCTGCCTAGTGAAATTTTCAGACCCTGGGGCGCTGCCTGGGAAAATTGCTGGGCGCTGTGATGGCGCCTGGTTTGAGTTTCAAAGCATTTTAATGGGTTTTAAGGCAAAAAATCATTAAATGCAAAGATAACTAAATAAAGGCAAGGATGCCTAGGAATTCAGGTTTGATCAGCTGGTTCCCAATTGAAATATTAATACCTGAGTTTTGGGATGTGTAATCCACAGGGTTTTGGCACCAGGAGCTGGGGAAGCTCCATGCTGAATTGGTACATTGGGATGAATGGCGTCAGGTGACTTCTTCCCATTGTAGGTTAGTTCTCATAGGTCAAGAAATATTGGCGATCTTTTAGGTAAAGATCTAGGTTTGGATGACTCAAATGTCATAGACCACACAATAAGAATCATAAGTTGATTCAGGAACTAGAGGGGTTTTTAGCCAAATATGCCCTGAACAGTATATAAACAAAAACAGCTAAACTTTAATAAAGATATACTGTCAATTTTGTTGCTTTCCCCTCAACTACCCTTTCAATTATTATGTCTTCTTTGTTAAATTTTGAAAGGGCCAAATTTGGAGTACTTTGCGTAGAAACCACTGCTTCCAGGAAAGAAGTTCCTACAAGCTTGTTGGAGGAAGCTTGGGCAAGCTTGGAGGTCACCAAGACTGTGCTTGAGGAGTCCTTGGTGGAAGTAAAGGCCGTGTTTGAAGAGTAATATCCAATTAATTTGCAAAAGAAGGAACTCTTGCCCAAGGAAACCAAATCCATGCATGGGATTCCTGGAACCTGTTAGCAGGATGGGACAAAATCTTACAATAAGTGAAAGCAAAGGCAAATTGTGAAATTGAGGTTTTAAGGGCAAGAGAGGAAAAGAGCGTTGAGATCATGGCCCGTTGGTGGGATGATAACAAAGTGTTGTTCCATAAAATTGCCTCCCTGGAGACAAAGCTCCTCAAAGCTTTGTCACAGGAAAGTAATGGCAATAAGAGTCAAGGGCAGGATAATGGTAGGATGGACTGGTTGGACCTGGATCCATCACAATCCACTGATCAGATCCATTGCACTTAAGTATTTTGCCCTCCCAGTTTATCCAATGTATTGTCAATGCGTAGCAACGGGTAGGAATCCTTCTTTGTGACTGAGTTCAGCTTGCAATAGTTCATTACCACACAATTTAACCCGTCCTTTTTCTTTACAATCAACAGTGGTGAAGACTAAGGGCTCTTGCTGGGAACCAAAATGCCAGCTGTGAGTAGTTTCTGTAGTTCTTCATTGACAATGACTTGGTTGGCCAGGCTGCATCTTATTGGCCTAGAGCGTATAGGGGCAGTTCCTTGAATATCCAATACATTTTCAACTCCCAGAGCTTTTCCTAAGTCTTGGTTGTTCTTCGCAAAGACACCTCTGTATTTCTCAAAAAGGCATCTGGCTTGGTCTTTCTGGTCTTCTGTTAGTCCATTAAGAGAATCACGGGGAATTTGCAATAGAAAGCTTGGCTGGTTGCACGGTAGTATGAACTTGCTAAATTTGCCAAAAGGGGTGACATCTGTAAGGCTGGAGTTTTCCTCCAGCTTCATGTAGCCCAGAAGATGATGTTTTTTTGCCTTCAGTGCTTTATCAGAAAGATTTTCCAAGAGTACCAGAATCTCTTCTGAAGATGACATGAAAATACCTGGTAGAATCCATGGTTCTAGTTGTGAATCATTGTGGAGTCCAGATACTTCACCATGCATTCCTTTTAGAAAGCCGAGGCTCAGGCCTGTATTATGTATTACTTGGGACCCACTTGGAATGGAGAATTTGCTGGAGGAATACAAGGTGTTGTGAATGCTGCCATTCACCATGTTTTGATTTTGCCTTTGGTGGGCTATTTTGAGGACAAATCTCTCTCTTTTGCTTTCATCTCTCAAAATGAGTCTATATCCAAATTGGGAAATACAATTGTTTGGTCTCCTGACTCTGCGCAACTCACTTGCCCCACTCATGCTTGTGGCAAGTGATCCTACCGTCCTGGTATTGTTTTGTGGTATTGTCAACCACTTTATATTACATTTCCTATTTTCCAATAAAATTAATTTCTATTTACATTTTTGTCTTTGTGTCTCCACATACTTTGGCGCCTCTCTAGCCATGTCTAGCAGATATTATTGATTCAGGGCCACAAGGTAATTGCACAGCCTTCCCTGCCATTTAACCAAGACTCAGTATGAATCCAATCCTAAGGTTAGGATTTTCTGTTGTGACTCTGTGCTGCGCCTCAGATCACAACAAAAATGGTGCTCACTACAGGGGCTGTAAGCCCCTTGGTTAACCCCTTTGCAACTATGTTTTCAGGACCTTTGCTTCCGCCTATACAAGAGCCAACTTCACCTGAAATTACCAGCACTCCTATTGAGAAAGACATCACAGAACCGCCTATTATCCCTACTGTACTGAACCTTGGGAATGCCCCCCGCCTAGTTGCTTACCATATGGGTACCCCTGACTTAGAACAAGTCATGGTGGTAGCCCTTTGGATAGCTTGTGAAGGGGCCATCCCTTGCCATCAGTTGCAGTTCAGTTGGGCTGAATACTACAAATTGATTGTAGCACCACAATTTCCACAGAATCTCCTCTTGGAGGCTGGCTTCACTGAGCACCTACTGTCATCCTTTGTGAAGCCTGCTTTAGCACATCATCAAATGGTGTTGGGGCTCCACGTTCAAGAAATCTTTCTCTACAAGCAGCCGTCACTCATCACTGGGATTAGTTTGCTGTCTATCAACAGTGAATCCACTCCCTGTTTTCCTTGGTATCAGACAATCAGTGGGACTCTGTCACCTCCCAGACCTTTTTGATTAATTCCATTGAACAAATGCGCCAATCTATTCCTGACTATGTCAGAGAGAGTCTACATGAGTTCCACCAGTTGGAACAGCCCTGGCGTGCCCAAGTCAATTCCACCCTGAACACCTATCTCACCGGCTTCAAACAACTTGTACAACAGCTTAATGCATTCAGCACTTATTCTTTTGAGCAACTGCAGCAGGTAGCGGACCTTGCTGCTAAAGGCCTTAATGAGCTCAGTGTGGAATTTGATCAAGAAAGAGCTGTCACTGCTGCTGCTATTGCCAATCTCCATAGTCAAGTGAATGAGTTATCTATGCCCAAGCCAGATGCTCCGCCTTCCCCCATCAGATGATTTGGTGGATAGAGAGCAGAGACTATAGGATGCCATTTGAGAACTATGTGTGTCTACAAGCAGTCAGGGATGTCCTACTGAAGCTCCTCAGACTGACCCACAGGTTCTTGCTTTGACCACTCAAGTTACTGAGCTACAGCAGGAACTTGCTGCCCTATGCAAAATGGTGGCAATTACTGCAGGTCCAGTTGGGGTTGTTGATGAAGATGGCTACTGCCCTGGTTTTCCAGGAGCCCCTCAAATCCAATGCGCTAGGTAGTTGATTGCCCTAGCTAATGAGGTGGATCATTTGAAGTGGGATCATACTGAGCTAGACAGAGATGTACAAGAATGAGTGAATTGATTGACTCAGTAAACAACAGGTTTGCTCCTTGCCTCTCAGTGGGGCCATTTCTTACTTTTTGACTGGCTGAGCTCTCCTCAGTAGTGACATCCCAAGAACAGCGTCTAGATGTTACTGAATAACAGACCACTCTAGCTAATGACAAGGGTGCCTGCCCTGCCGAGACCCTGACTATCCTTGAGGAAAGTGTTCAACAGCTGTGGGCTAGACAGCCCCCTCCAAATATGAAGCAGAAATCTTCCTGCACATAAATGTACTTGATAGCAACAATTATGGGTGTGGGGTTCCTGTCCACCAGTCCCCAAGTGTGTCCTGGATTGTAGCCCGGGACTGGCTGAAAGGGATTGTCATTCTCTTGTAAGGGGAAATGTATATCAGAAATATGTATAGGGGTCAAAATGGGCTTTTATTCACTCTCAGAAGGAAGATCCCCTTAGAAACCTTCTGGTATATAGCCCAGGGGGTCAAGGAAACAATATGGATTTGCCAATACTTGAAGTCCTCTAACAATATCTTGGACTCCTTGTACTTGGTCTTGGACTTCTGCACCTCAGTCTTGGACGTCTTCTCCTTAAACTTGGACCTCAGCACCTTAAACTTGGACTCTGGCGCCGCGCTTAGGATCCAACTTCTTATTCTTGGGCTCCTGCTCTGTTATCTTGGGTTGTATCAGTCCAAAAAAGCTCCTGTTGGTGATCAAAAGGCTTCCAAAACCTCTTGGCAGAAACTCAGAAGACCTGGGAAAGACCTCCAAAAGCCTTCCAAAAGACATTGAAAAGACCGGTATACTTTTCATCCAGCCCCCTTCTTATAGTGTCTTTTTCCCAACGGTTCTGCCTTCAAAATGGCTTTCTTCATAAGCTTAAACCATTGTTGCTCACTTTTCCCTAAAATAACTTAGGCTTATATACTTACTTTCTCAAAAGCTTAAAGTATTAATTCACTATTTCCTTACTTGTACTTTAAGCTTTTGGCTTCCAACCAATCATTTTTGTCAGGAAACCTGCCAGAACTCAACCAATAAATGCAGAGCGCGGAAATAGATCATTTCTGAAGTTCCACCGGGATTCAACTAGGAAAATAATTTCCACAGCTCAAACTGCTCAAGTTGACAACTCTTCACGCACCAAAGCGTTAACCAGTCCATTATTCCAGCACCAGTTTTCCCTGCGTTCAGCCTATACCCATTTAAATAGTAGAATACTATTTAAATTGTTCTTTCTGGACCTCTTCAACGTTTCCCCCATATATTTACAAATATAGTAAAATCCAAGGAAAACATCCCACCAAAATAACTTTGTATCCTGCTCTCATAGCAACATGCCTTTGTCTATCCTAGGAACTTAATAAATAAATATCTTACCCACACTTCTATTCTTATTCCTTCCTGATTTTAATACTAAACCAAGGCAAAATATTTCACATCTTCCCACTTTGGCAAATCAATCCGGCAAAATCTTGGCTCGTTTCTCTGGACCACTAGTTCTTCACCATCCACTTCAGATCTTTCAGCCAGCTCATATTCCAGCTCCTCAGCTTAACCAGCAATCAGTCCATTAACTTCATCAGTCCTCTGACTACTCCTGCAACACAATCTTCTGGTCCTTTGGCCATCCTTCATCATGATCAGCCAGTCCTGCATCATAATCTTCTGGTCCTTCAGCTTATTCTCAACCAGTTCCTCAACAAATCTTCACTAGGAACCTCCTTAGTTCCCTCTGCACACTGAACCATATTGGTTCCCATAATTCAATATTAATTAATAGTCTGTCAACTAGCCTTCATTGTGATCAAACAGTCCCTCTTGCTAGTTTTTTCTGTTAATTCTGTGAACCACCTTGGTTCTTTATCTCAGTCCCCATTAACAGAACTTGTAGACCCAGGCATGAGTCTACATTGAACTGGCGTTTGACTGGGCCCTTGCAAGTGGCAATCCACTTAGGCCATTCAACCATAGATCAATGTCTATGTGTTGTCTTTACTCACCCAGGTGATTAAGTCTGGGCTTTCAGTTGCAGAGTAATCAGCTCCACTTCACAGAGGCCTGATCACACAAAGTTCTGCAGCTTGCTTCCCCAAGCAAACCGCCTTGGTGACATCTCTGAGCAAATCCATGCCCTATAATGCTCACTTTGGGTTCCCTCAAAGCTCCCATATGGGTATAAACAAGGTCACCCTACCAGTCCGTTAGGTAGGGTGCTTGCTCACAGACCTCCTGTAAGCATATTAGGGTACATAGAGCTCTCAAAGCTCTTCCAGTCTCTGGCAGCCTGTATTACCTGTCAGGGGTCCAAAACCTACTCCCCCAGACAGACAAAGTTCCCTGCTTGGTATTTCTGTCTTCACCCTTCCGCAGCCACAGTTCCCTGCTAGGTGAAGAACTATAGCCCAAAGCAGCCAATATCTTCTGCTGGGTGGAAGCAACATCTGCCTCTGGTAGTTATTTGTTACCTACCAGCCAGGCCTTGCTTACCCTAGTAGTCCTATGTTACCTACTAGGCTTATCTTACTTACCCCTAGTAGTCCTATGTGATCTACTAGGCTCACCTTCAACAAACAACCAAACTTTTGCTTGGCAAACATTAGCCCCGCCTGGAAACCACCAAACATGTGGATCATCACAGTGGGCCAACTCCTGAAGCACATTTCAAGCCTACCTTTAAGTAAGTCTTCAATCCAAAAACCTCAACTATTGCAGCTTTCCTAACTATCTATAAGGCTGTAATAAGACAAGCATCAGATGAGGTTAAGAAGGAACATATTCTGACCTGTCTACACCCAACCTGCCAGGAGGTGGTGGTGCCTGAGCTGCTCACCATTGAGATCTGAGAAGATATGAAGAAGTTTCTGATTGACAAATTTGGTGGTGAGCTTGGCTTGGAAGTAAAGAAGGACGCCTTCATGCACATTGCTTTCAAACCTAAGGAGACTCTAGCTGAATTTGAAGACAGATTCTACATGGAGGGATAGCAACTGATAACAAGCAGACAGTTGACGGCTCACAAAGCTTACATGGCTTGCGCTCAAGCCCTCAAGGTTACCAGCTTCTGTGGCTCCATTTTAAAGCCCATAAAGCTATGATTTCCTCCATGAAGAGCATAAAGATGCTGTTGCAAGATATGCACCTTACCCACTCTGGAGCAGTTATTCAGGAGAACTGTGCTGCCTCTAATTCTGATTTTTCTTCCTGTGGTCCTTGCATTCTTACCATGAACTTGCAAAATCCTCCTCACCGTCAAGGTTGCCACAACTGTGGCCAGATAGGTCACCATTCTTGAGTCTGCACTAATCCTTGGGTTGAAGGAGCTGATCCTAAGGAGCAGGCGGGAAAAGAGCAGTCAACCTAGAGGCAGAGACGCTCTTGGTTGACAATTTTTCCCAGTCTCTTTCAATCCCTCCTTCTATAACCGACTTTGAGCCTGCTGATACCAAGGATCCTCCTATCCTCCTGTTATTTCACAATATCTCTTACAACTCTGGCATGGACAATTCTGATGTCAATGACCCTGACATGTACAGATACTCAGTTCTTGCTGTCCCCAAAACCATTGCAGTCCCCTACAAGTTGCAATCAGGGAAGACTACAACAACTACTAAGCCTTTGCCTGAGGCCAAAGAAGCTGTCTCATGCTCATACCTCACTCAATCAAAGAGGTCCCCCATGCTAGTAGAGTCATCAGAAGAAGCTGCTGAAGTTGCTGATGCTGTATTCAAGAATGTGTCTGTTTTGCTTCCTCTCCAGACTGTCTATAAGGAGTTTTGGGGCTAAGATGCATGATTGAGAAGTGGGACAAAGAACTAGCAGAGGCTCAAGACATCCTGACTGTCCTCCCACCCTTTGGTTGTACTACCACTTGTGTGGAAATATCCATCCAAAAGGTGAAGATCAAGGCTGTCTTGAATACTGGCTTGCCTGTTAAAGTTGTCTCCTTGAAGCTTGTCAAGAAGCTCAAGATTGTTCCTGACCTTAATTATCATCAGTTGTATGGTACAGCTGGGTTGTCCATGACTTGCGCCATAGGAGCATATTCTGCTCTCACCCTGTGGTTTTGTAAGCTTCTCCTAGCTGCACCTGCAGTTGACTTGGAGAATGAGAGCTACAATCTCTTAGTTGGTACCCAGTTCCTTAGGGAATATAATAGGATCATCAACTTGAAAGATGGTTACCTCTCTATTCTGGGGTACGAGGTCCCTCTGATCTTTGAAGAGCCAGTTTGTCCTGGGAAACACCTCAAGACATGTGCTTTAGAATATCCCACAGGTGTTTTCACTCTAAAATACCAAACCCACTCCTCCATCATGAAGTGTCCTTCTATGGCTTGTCCTGCGTTAGAAGGAATTCCTCTCTTGACCACTTCTGCTGTAACTATTCCTCCTGGGTCTCAGGCTATCCTAGACTCCCAAATATCATATGAGCTAACCAAACAAACTTTCCTGGAGTTATAATCTCCTCCCTCACTAGGTTTCAATGAACTTTACCTCTGTCCTGGAATACTAGATGTCTCCCATAAGGACCCTGTTCATTTGCTTGTAGCCAACCTAACTGATCTCCCCATAATGTATCCAGAGAGCAGTTTGTTGATTATGGCAAATTACTGAATGCTCCTGATGTATTTTCTACCATCAGTCCTTTGGTACATTTCAGGATTTTAATCTACCAGAAGACAAGCCCCAAGTCCTATCTTTGTTTACTGTGCAAGACTTCCCGCAACTATCCCCAGTTCAGCAAAAGGAGGTGCTCAATTTGCTAGATTAATTTTCAGACATCTTTACCAAAGACAGTACCAACTATGGCCTAGCCAAAGGTATTATCCATAAGATTGAAACTGGCAATGCTCCCCCTTCCGCGCTAAACCATATTGCCACAGTTGCGTGGAAGACGCTCAGGTGTCTAAAGAGCTCAAACAACTGTTAGACGCTGGGCTACTGGCCCCTTCCTAAAGACCTTGGGCTTTATCCTTGCTCATCCTAAAGAAGAAGGATGGGGCCATTGTATTGTGATGGACTATCAACAATTGAACTCTTTGACCAAGAAGGACTTGTATCCCTTGCCGCATATTGATGATGCCCTCTGACGTCTTGGAGGCTCTAAATTCTTCTCCGCAATGGATCTGGCATCTGGATACTGGCAAGTTGACCTTTTTCCTGAGGACTGCCAAAAAGCTGCGCTCATTACATCTGAAGAGCTGTTTGAGCCTACCTGCATGCCGCAGGGACTCTGCAATGCCTCAGCTACCTTCCAAAGGGCCATAGACTCCATCCTCCACAACTTGAAACTGGCATGTGTCCTAGTATACTTAGATGATATAACAGTCTTCAGCGCTACCTTTACCAATCACCTGGCTCATCTCAAAGAAGTGTTCATAAAGATTAGAGAATATGGCCTCAAGCTAAAACCATCTAAGTGCGCTTTCTTCAAAGAGCGTCTTGAATTCTTGGGCCATGAAGTAACCCAGACAGGGATTCACCCAGTGACCAAGAAGGTTAAAGCCATCAACAAAATGCTTCCATCCACCAACCTGCAAGAGGTACAAGTCTTTCAGGGTATGATGGGCTACTACAGGCAGTTCATCCCCAACTTTGCCAATACTAGTGAATCTCTAGTCCATCTGCTACGTAATGTCCCTTTTGAATGGACCACTAGCCAGCAGCAAGCCTTTGAGACCTTAAAGCAGAAACTTAAAGAGAGCCCATCCAGGTGTATCCCAACTATGATAAGGAATTCATCCTATACACTGATGCTAGTGATCTTGCTACTGGGGCTATCTTGGCCCAGCTTGACAACAAGGGTGTGGACCATCCTATAGCCTATACTTTCCGTGTTCTAAATAAGCATGAGAAAAACTACAGTGTGACCAAGAAGGAGTGCCTTGTTGTGTTGCATGCAGTCAAGCAGTTCTGCCACTAAGTGTATAGTACCCATTTCACTGTTGTCACTGACCACGCTTTTCTTAAGTGGTTAAAACAGCTTAAGGAGCCAGAAGGACAACTAGCTAGATGGGCCCTCCGCCTGCAAGGTTATGACTTCACTGTGCTCCATCACCCTGGGATTCAACATCAGAACGCTGATGGCTTATCCAGAATGCCCATCCTTGCCCTACATCCTGATGAGGCTGATCAACTTTATGAGCTAGTTGGATATCCTTCCTCTTAGGAAAGTAAGACAGAAGAAGAGCAATTAGCCTTGTACAAACTATCTGAAGATACACATTAATTTGTGACAATCAGCTCTTCAAGAAAGTACAAAATCAATACCTGCCTTATGTATGACCTAGTTTTTGCCTTTTGTTGGTGCTACAAGCTCATAAGGAGATTGGGCATGGAGGCATTGTCAAGAATTTTGACTGGCTCCAGAAGAATTACTTCTGGGTAAACCTTTGCCTGCTGATTCCAGACGGCATAGCTAGTTGCCATGACTGCCAGCTCCAGAGACCGCCAGCTGCCTCCCACAAGTTCAAATTAGTTCCCCCTCAACATGCCTTTCACACAGTCAGCATTCACCTTTAGATCCTCTCTCCCGCTCCTGCTCTGGTTGTTGCTTTATCCTAATTGCTGTTGGTCACTTCAGCAAGTAGGTAGAAGCTTGCTCTACTAAGGACATCACTTCTAAGAAAACTGCTACCTTCCTGTTACAAGATGTTTTCTACCGCCATGGCTGCCCTCAAGTGTTGCTATCTGACAATGGGACTAATTTCAACGCTAAGTTGGTAACCTCTGTTGTTGAAGCCTTGGGGTCTCACCAGTCCTTCTCTGCCCCCTACAACCCTTCTATTAATAGGGCAGTTGAGCGTGCAAATTCACCACTAGTTTCTATCATGAGGAAGCTCACCTACTCTGATGCTGCAAATTGGGATCTATACTTACCTGCTGCTCTCTTTGCATATTGCCTTAGCAAACATTGTGTCCACAGGTATTCCCCTTTTGCAATGCTGTATGAGAATGAGGCTACCACTCTGTCACTCTTGGGGGCCTCCCTAATCTCCTCTGATAAGGCCATGAATCTTGACAACCATATTAAAGATCTAGTCAACCACATAATTGATATACAGGCCACTGCTTATACATTTGCATATAAGACTAAGATGCTTGAGCTCTCCCCTAATAATGCTGGACGCCCCCCTTGCCTGAGTTTGACATTGGGGACCATGTCCTTTACTATCAGCATAGAGTGGGAGGACACACTCATAAACTGGAAACCTTGTGGGTTGGCCCTCTAGAAGTGACCTTCAAGCAAGGGGCCGAGTACACTGTGAAACTCCTCTCTAGTAGTCGTCTGTTTACCTGAGTACATGCCAAGTTCCTCCATAAGTATTGCCTCCCTAAGGCCAATCTAGGGGAGGGCAATGTTGTGAATCCTGCTATTCACCGTATTTTGATTTTGCCTTTGGTGGGCTATTTTGAGGACAAATCTCTTGCTTTTGCTTTCCTCTCTCAAAATGAGTTGATGACTGAATCAGGAAATAAAATTGTTTGGTTTCTTGATCCTGTGCAACTCACTTGCCCCACTCATGCTTGTGGCAAGTGATCCTAACGTCCTGGTATTGCTTTGTGTTTTTACAAACCACTATATATTACATTTCTTATTCACCAATAAAAATTAAGTTCTATTCACATTTTTGTCTTTGTGTCTTCCAGTAATTTGGCGCCTCTTTCTAGCCACAACTAGTAGAGATTATTCATCCAGGGCCACAAGGGAATTGCATAGCCTTCCCTGCCATCTAACCAAGACTTAGTACAAATCCAATCCTAAGGTTAGGATTCTCTGTTGTGTTTCTGTGCCGCACCTCAGAAAACAACACAAGGGAATTCCCTTGTACTCCTTAGCGGCCAGCTGCAAGACCTTAATTTTGCGCTGTTGCAAGGTGTAAGCTACTGGCAGGTCTCCATCTGCATACTCCATATTAATATAGTAGACCTTTTTTGTAGGAAGATCTTTTGGTCCATCTCTGTGGTAGAACATAGGTACAGAGTGGCCCAAAATGCTAAATGTACTATCCCAATGATTGATGATAGTCCCATAAGTTGCCATGGAGCTTGTTCCAATCAAAATATTGTAGTTTTCATTGCGCAGCACTATTACTGGGGCTGTTACCACCAATTTGCCAAAAAAATAATGGTAAGGATGAGTAGGCTCCCAATGCCTTTGTTCTGTCAGGTCCTACAGTTCCAAATTCCTCATTGTAGTCCAAATCAGGCGTGAGTTTCAGCTTCTTGACTAATCTGGTTGACATAATGTTCCCAGGGGCTCCAGAGTCAAGAATTGCTCTTAATTGAAGTTTATGAACCACTAGTTCAATTTAAGTGCAGTTGTATCTTCTCCATAATGAGGAGATGTGATCTTGGTAAGCTTATGAATGTCTAAACCTTTAAACTGAGCAAGAAATGACTCTAGCGCAGTTGTTAACTTGGGCTTCAGAGATTTTAAGGTGTCCAAGTTTTTGGAGACTTGTACCAACCTCAATAGTTGAGATAACTTTTTAAAACTGTCACTCTTGTGGGTGACCTCAGTGTATGGCATGGAAAGTTGTTCAGCGTAAGGTATAGAGACAGTATTAACGGCTTCTTGGGAAGATAGGCTTTCCGTTAAAATTGCCTGCTTCCTGGTGACCACGTTGACAGCTAAAACTCTGTGAAGCAAGTCTTCATTTATTTCTTCTTTATCAGGCAAGTATCTCTTGGGGCAGGCTTCTTGGTCCAGCAGACATTTTTTGCAATCAGGGATGTTGGGGTCTGGGTTGATAGGTGGGGAGGGTTAGCTACTACTAGCAGTCAGGGTTTTCTCCTCAACCTGACTGATTAGCAGTTTTTTGACTCCTCACCATCTTCTTCTCTATCCTTGTCTTTATCTTTGTCTCCTTGCTTGTCTTCTTTGCTGTATTCCTGGTCCAAGTGGCGGACATTAGCCTTGGGTTGCTTGCAATCCTGAGAGAGATGTCCTAATTGCTTACACTTGTAACATGAGCAGGTGCTTGCTGTGTTGTTGACTGGGGGAGTAGCAATGGTTGTTGGTTTCTTTGTTAAGTTCCTCTCCCAAGTCTTGCCCTTGGAATCTGTAGAAGAGAACAAAGTGGCTTTCTTATGGTCAGGGAACAGAACCTCAAACTGCTCCTTAAAGGATCCCAAGTGGCGCATAAGTTCAGGGACTGTTCTTGCACCATAGATTCCTGATTTGAGCTCAATGGATAGTTCTCTATTGGGACGTACATAGTTTAGGAGTGCTCCTTTTATGTCAATGAAAGTGGCAGCTCCCATGGAGACTAGGGTCTGTGCTTCCAAATAGAAGCACTCTGAGAAATCCATTAGGCTTTCCCCCTTCTTTATATTCCCTTCTGTAAACTCCATTTTTTGGCAAAATAGAGCTTCTTTGCTACCAAACTCAGCAGTAAGGGCCCTGGAAACATTCTTGTAGGTCCAGCCTTGTTAAGGCAGTCTTGGCATTATTATTGTCTGAGTCTCTAAATCTAGACAGTTAAAAAATAGCAGCGTTCTTCATGACATTATCTGCACCATACATTGAGTTATTGTATAGGAGGAGGAACATGTGAACATTTGAATTTTTATCAAATTTGGGCAGATTTGTTGGCTTAAAGTTCTGGATCACAGAAGAGGTGCTAAAGTTATAGCTTCTTCTGGGCGGAGGCAAGGTATTCCTCTGAGTCAAGGCGCGTAATCACGCTTTAGAAGCTGCCTCCCTAGCATTGTTACTGGTCCTGGAAGTTGAAGCGGCAGCATCAGGAAGAGGTGTCTTGCTACTATCTAATACTGGTTCAGCCACGTAGACCTTCCTCATTATTCAACCTATGTTGTCTTCATTGCTTTCATAGCTATGGAAGGAGTAATAGTCTTCTGATATTGCCTGGCTGGTGGTGGATAAGACACTTTGGCTTCTTCTGGTAGTTGTCTGTGGCCCCGGCTCCAACACAGTCTGGCTTGCGTACGCCTGGAGTATCTGCTCCACTTGGCCTTGTAGTAGCAAAATATTGCTATGTTGTGATTGTAATTCTTGAGCCAGATCTTTAATTGTATGGTTGGTTACATGCAATTTTTCTTCAAGTTTCTCAATACAAGATTCCTGCTTATTGAACAACATATTGTTCTTTTCATGAGTAGCCCAATGGCTATTAATTAATCTACCCAGATTATTGTGATTTTTTTGTGCAATTGTGGTTATGGTCAATCAGTTTTGCAAGCTTAGAGAATTCCATGTAGAAATGGCCACAATCAGAAAGGGATTGTCAAAGGCCCTTGTCAATCTTGCTGACATGTTTGGATAGCTCCTCAATGTCCTGTTGGACAATGACAGTGGCTTCTTTGTTGAATTATGTAGAAGGCCCATCCTCAATCATTCTTACTGAGCAACAGAGCAACTCAACCTTGCTGCATAAATAGCAGAAAGTGGCTTCTGCCCCTTTGACGTGGTGGGTAACTGTGCTGAGACAATTGTTGTCCAGTTCTTTGTGTTCAAGCATAGTTCTGACCATTGTGGCCACATAGTTAGTCAGGTGTTCCTCTAGCTGTGCTGACCAATTTGTAGTGAAGTTCTGGTGTCCAGTCAAACTATTCAATTGATGGCTGATGTTGGTCATGGAGCCTAAGAGCTCATTGTACAGGCGTCAGAGGAATGCTTGCTGATTGTTTATCAAGTTTTCCTGATGTGAAATGAGGGAAAGTTGGTGGCCACGTAGTTAGTCAGGTGTTCCTCTAGCTGTGCTGACCAATTTGCAGTGAAGTTCTGGTGTCCAGCCAAACTATTCAATTGATAGCTGATGTTGGTCATGGAGCCTAAGAGCTCATTGTACAGATGTCAGAGGAATGCTTGCTGATTATTTATCAAGTTTCCCTGATGTGAAATGAGGGAAAGTTGGTAGCCCAAGTGGATAAAATTGTGACAAATAGCGGGTTATACAAAGCTATGGATATACTTCTTTGCTTGCTCAATTGTTTTCATCTGCAAACAAAGCTGGTTAGGAGTGATCCTTGTAAAGTTTTAGAACTTCTCCTTAGCCATTGTGCCATATGATAGCAGTACTGCCAGCTTCTCAGGTGCCTCCCTGTTTTGGTATGCACCACAGTCCATGCTGCCTATGACCTGCTCCAGCTACTGCTGGGTAGGCTCTGAATTCCTGTCCACTTCTAGTGGGATCAGGACGTCAAGGTGCAAGGAGGGCTGGTCCTCAATCTGGCAGGGATGTTGCAAGTCCGTCATAAATTGACCAAACACAACAAATTTATTAGGCAGACCATCCCTTGTTCCAGCAAGGCAATTGATCTCCATGAAGAGCCCATTAGGGTGGTCCTGAAGATGGCAGAGGAAAGCATAGATAAGGTCATCTCCACCACCTCCCCGCACAAAAAAAAGTCCCCAGCAGGGTGACAGGTTGTATTGGACTGTTGCATGCTTGAGTGAGCACCAAATGTTGTAACTTCAGCTATAGGGTGGGAAATAGCTGTTTTCACTTAACTTAAACACGGCCTTAGTTATTATTAAAGATTAAGCTAAGATAAGTTCTTCAGCCTAATGCATATAATAAAGTATAAGTTATGTAAAATTTGATCTTAAATTCATAATTCAAGGAGAGTTATATAGTAAGGAAGAGATTAATAGGAGCTGCAGAGCGCCAGGATCCTCTGTTCTACAGCCCGGTTCCTCTGTTGCTTAGACCACTATTAACCTAATGATTGGATGATCATTAGTTAATATGACCTTCAAGTGCAACTTAGTTGATCAATTGGACTAGTTATCATCCCATACAAGAGTATCATTGTTCTATTGCTTACTGAGCTTAATAGATTAATGTTTGTTACAGTAAAGGCTAGTTTAAAACCAATCACTTTACAACAATTATAAAGGTATATGTAAAATTTAACTATTTTATTGTTCATTTTATTTTTTTTGATTCAAAATCACTAACACAAAAAACGCCATCTCAAATTAAATTTGAGATGGTGTAAATTAAGATGCCGTTTTTCAAAATGGCATGTTCTACCATCTAGATTGAAAGGCCAGTAAGGTGAAAATAGCAGTGTAAATAAAAATGCCAAGAAGATTAGTCATTTAAAAGATATAACTACATAAATTAGTTTTAAATTAGTTTAATTACAATGGCATTGATTTGAATATTTTGGCACCTCTAGATGTGGATAAAAACCAACTAAATTCACACTAAGCTATACCATAAACATTAAAATCACCATATTATACAAACAATAATATTATCCAGATTTCTTATATCTTGATTAATTAATTAATTAATTAGCAATCCAATAGGTAAATTTTATGATAAATTAGATTTATTTAAGTTAATTGAAGTAGGTCAGATAAAAATGATAATAAAACAATTTCATAAAATAATTTAAATGTGTTGTAACTGTGCTGTTTTAGCAGAGTTACATGGGGAAAAATATTTAGAAGATAGATAATAATCTTTATTGGGAGATAGTGATTATATAGTTCATGTGAATCAAGGATAGTAGGAACAAGATTAGTGATCACACAGCTGGATGGAAGAAGGTGGTGGCTTGATCCTGGTAATGATTCAAGCGCCAAATCAAGGTATCCGCTGTAAAGGATCATCATATGTTCATGTTGTTGGATTTGGTAATTTGAGTTGACTTCCTAATCTGGCTTTGGGTGACCAGATAATTGGATTGTGGGTCACAAACCTGCTTGGTTGGAACCTTGCTGGCAGGTCAAGCCTGCAGTTTTGACCCCCCCAGCTGAAGGTTGGCCTCCTCTGGGGGCAGGTTGTCAGGGAGGTTGTCAGGGGCCCGGGCGCCGTATTAAACCAGCTGTTGTTTGGTGGCAGGCAGGGCAGTTTCTCATTGTTTCTGTCTTTCTTTGTAGGGTTGTAGGCAATCATGGTGTAGGGTCTTGTCTTGCTTACGTTTCCCAAGCCCTTGCACAAGGTAAGTGTTATTGTCATTTACCTTCAGAATGATTGCTGGCCCTACTTTTTCAGGTTGAAACTTGCTCTTGTCAGCGTTCATGACCCATAATTTGTCCCCAACTTCATGTCTATTGCGGATGAGAACAATTGTCTTTTGTAGGCGTTCTTTTTCTTTGGCTGTTTGCTTGCTGTTAGCCTCTACTACTTGAGGATCCAAGCAAGGGGGGACTTGACTTGGAATTTCCAATTTAGGTCCTGTCAATGCTTGAATGATATTTGGCTGTGTGCTGTATATAAGTTCAAACAAGCTTTTTCCAGTGGATCTGTTCACTTGAGTTTGACACACAAGTAGTGCAGTTGGTAGCTGCTTATACCAGTCTTCAGGTCTCCCAGAAGTGAGTTTGGCTAAGGCTTGCACGAGGCTACCATTAAGCTGCTCTACACGTTCATTGGCCTGTGGATGGTATGGCGTTGTGACAGTGTGTTTGACCCCATTCTTGGTGAGGTATACATTAGTGTCTTTGGAGGTCAACTCATTGCCTCCATTGGTTATCAGAAGTTCTGGCTTTCCAAACTTGCTAAATATTTCTTTGCCAATAAATTGTCAAACGTCATTGCCAGTGTGTGCCTTCAATGCTTGGGCTACTAACCACCTTGTCGCAAAGTCAATGGCTGTGATGATGTATTTTTTGTTATTGCGCTTTCCTGGCATGGGGACCACAATGTCAAGATCCCATACTTTGAATGGTAGTTGGGTACAAATGGGGAGTATAGACTTTGGTGGGGTTTTTCTTTTAGCAAACTTTTTGCATACCTCACATTGGTCTAGAACTTCTTGAACATTGCAATATAAGATTGGCCACCAGGCTTTATGCTTTAGGAACTCAAATAGATTTTGGCTCTTAGTATGTCCAAGATCTCTGTGGTAGCAAAGAATGGTGTCAACTTGCTGATGTGTGGGGATGTAGGGAATAGTTGTGCCATCCGTCATTTTTCTGTGAAGGGTCCCGTATATGTCATCAAAGAGGTGTTCATTCTTGATGACCATTTCTTTGGTGATGTCAGTTGTGCCTGCAGGGAATCCTTTGTCTTTTGTACGTAACACTAAGAGAGGCCAGTCTGGCTTGAGCCCATTCTCTCCTCTTGAAGCATGGACATACAGGCGGGACAGGGCGTCTGCCATGGCAAGCTTGGCCCCAGGCTTATATTAGATGAGCATGTTAAACCTCTCTAATATTTCCATCCACCGCGCTTGGCGGCGTGACAGATTTGCTTGCGTCTTGAAATAGATGAGTGACTTGTGATTGGTTAGTGCTGTGAATTCTTCCTGCTGTTCTAGGTAACAGCGCCATTTGACTAGACAGTGTACTATGGCCAGCAGTTCCTTTTGTGGATAGGGTATTAGCACTTGTCATCTGTCAGTTTGTGTGAGAGAGAGGGGCTAAACTAACTAAGTTTGGCTCCCATCCCGGTGCAACAAACCACCAGGATGCCATCCAGTGCGCAACTGGGATGACCGCTTGGAGAGGGGTCCACAGGGAGGACACTGGGGACAACTGGGGGAAGTAGGCGTTCAAACCCATTAGAATCAGACCAGTGAGCAACCAGGGAGTGCAAGTAGGAGCGGGAGGGGCCAACTTGGAGGACCCGGGGGTTACCACATTCTTCTGAACCATGGAGGGGAGAGGAGGTGTGGGGGGGCACTACCTCTTCAGAACTAGGCAAAGCAAGCTCCACAATGTCCAGGTCAAGATTGTCACACGTCAGGCTCTTAACCACAGCCTCTCTGGAAAAGAGAAGAATGCTGGGGAGGTCCCAGAGACTGGCAGGGTTGCTACCTACCAGATGGGCCAATGAGGAGATTTTCCCCCACAGGTCAGGGGAGGTGGACCACAGAAGCAAGAGAAACGGAGCCAGGGAAAAAACAACAAATTTAAGAGCCAGCAGTATCATAGAAGGAACCAGCACAAAATTTGGGGTAGGATGGTATAGTTTCTGGAGAAAACAGAGAGAAAATGGCAAGACTAGGGTAGTCTTTGGCAAATCCTTGGGAAAACAGCAGAACAGGTTTGGGTAGCCTTGCTGGTGTCTTGGGGCCCTTGGATTATAACTGCAAGCAAAATCGGGTTTGAAAACAATGATTTTTAAAGGAAAATTTAAGATAATAATAGAAATTATAGGAAAATTCAATTGAAATTTTGAGCTTCAAACTTTGATTTTGAAGGCAAGAGCAAAAGAGACAACAACTAAGTGAAAGAACACTTGTACAAGGAGCCAGAAGAGAAGCCGGGTTCAAAACCAGCTGGCTAAAGGTAAGCTTAGGGCAGGGGCTACACTCTAATATTTTGAGCTTTAGGGACGCAACTGGTTCCAGGCAACTAAAAATTAAGAAAATTAAGGTGCAGGTGACTCCAAACTTTAATGTAAGTGGAAAATAGACAAGCAGGGGACCAAAAGTCCACTTGCTTGGTTAAAAGGAATGGATTGCAAAAAACTGGTCACATGACAGTTGGGGGTGAGCCTGATTGGCTAGGTACAAAACTTTGCTGGATGGGCTCAGGAGGACTGGAGAGTTTTACTCCAATTTCTGAAATCAAATCTGATTGGCTGGAAGAGATGCCAGGCATTTGGGGGTCAACTGGGTTATCAAGCGTCAATGTGGCGATACCTGATTGGGTGGCTCTGATAGTTTTTAAAAACAGACGGCACCAGGCTAATAGATAGCCCAAATTAACCAGGGTTTCTTCCCAGGAAGGAGCAACCAAAGGCAAGGATTCCACAGGATAAGCCAGCACAAACCTCTCATCAACCGTGTGAGCTAAATCATTCAACAAATGGAGGGGTTTGTTGGGCGTTTTGGGACCTTTCTTGGTACAACAGGGAAAGATTGAGCGGTCCAAAGCCAGAGGTGGCAGTGAATTT
>QTSX02000982.1:0-96380 GCA_014839935.2 Entomophthora muscae | reverse complement strand
AGAGATTCCAAATTTACCAATTTAAATAAACCAAAAAAAGTCAAATTAAATGTTTGATTTTATTAAATTTTTTATTTTTCACTTAGCTGAGTTGCCTGCAAAAGTGATTCAAAATTTGGACCAAGGATTTGACAATCCTGCATTTTTACGTTCAGGTTCTGAATTTACAGTAGGCACCACTCTTCCCCACCCCAATAAACCCCCTGTTGCCAAACATTTTTTATTTATATTATCATTATTTTGAATTTCAATTGTTAATGTTATCTTTGTTTATAGTTGGTTTTATTCTTTATGATCAGCTTATTTCTATAAAATCATATATTTACTATGCCATGTATCTAGATCCAGAACATAGTTATTTTTAGTACCCAAACACAGCCCCTTGTGAAAAAATTAACAACAATTTGGTGATCAGCTAAATTTGAATTAGAAAATTACAGGTTAACTGTTTTTAGATAAAGTTGTTACTGATCCAAATTCAAAACCTTAATGATAAACTTTAAGCCAATTAAGAGCCGAGTGATAAAGTGATTGTTGTGACATAAAGGGTCATTCAATAATTCTTTGATGCATGTGCGCTAATTAATATTATTGGCTGGATCTTTTGCTATTGTGTAACATTGTTGCTGTGGCGGGTTGTTGATGGACTAGTGCTCACCCAGCAGCTGATTGGGTACTAGTCCACCAACAACTTGCCACAGCAACAATGGCATACAATAGCAAAAGATCTAGCCAATCATATTAATTAGCACTGTCAGGGATCCACTTCACAGGGATCAGGTCTCTGTACTTCATCCAGTATTCCATATTTATTTCAGGCAAGGTGGCCATTTTCATCATCCCAGCAGTAGTGCTTGCATTCTTCATAGCAGAAATCACAACCAAGAGGACAAAGTCAGTGTTATAGGAGATCCAAAAGAGAGTCATACATAGTAGCAAAGCTAATGTTCCCAAGCCACCACCAATATTAGTAGTAAGCATTCTAGGCACTAGCTAGGTTTCCTATTTCAAACTATTTTAGCACACAGTAAATCTGGGAATTGGGAACAGGATAAAGGTTTTATTAAACAAACAAGAATCAAGGAAGGGCATTATTCACTTAAATAACCATAAAGAATAACATCAGGAGATCTTAATCACATCTATTACGTATCAGGAGCAAGGAGTTAAGCTCAGTTGATCACAAGCATGAAACATTGCAGTTAGGTGTTATTAATGAATAATATAGAGTTTCACAATATCCTGGAGGTGAAACAATCATCAGGGAAATTAGTGAATTGTCCTTAGGAAATCCTAAACCATAATTGTGAACAATTTAACAATCCCTTGAGGATAATTAATGATGTCAGGAATTAGTTCCTGACAAGCACACATGCATCAAAGAATTATTGAATGACTCTTTATGTCACAACAATCACTTTATCACTTGGCTCCTGATTAGCTTAAATTTTATCATTAAGGTTTTGAATTTGGATCAGTAACAACTTTATCTAAAAATAGTTAACCTATAATTTTCTAATTCAAATTTATCTGATCACCAAATTGTTGTTAATTTTTTCACAAGGGGTGTAATACCCAGAGATGATAGGTACTACTTACAGCATGTATGGCAGGAGGTTGATGAATTGGAACCCAGCCAAGGTGGTGATGATTGGGTATATGGTCATTAACCAACAGAAGACTTTAGTGTGGACTTTGTATCTTCTGAAGCTTCAGGAAAAGTAGGTTAAGACATATTACAGAGTGGTGTACACCGCAATAGACAGCGTGGAATGCAGGGACACCAGGGAAGGCCAGGGACCAGTGTGTGAGGAGTTGAGTTGTCCTGGGTCAAAGTGAGGGTCATGACCTAGCCCTTCTGGTGAGGGCCCAAAGAACTCTGATCCCTGTTGGTAGCCCCCAATCCCAAGGCAAGCTGTGAGCACAGCTGTGAAGATGAGATGGTTCATCTTCCTTGGATTGGAGGGAGTTTGGCTGGGGCTTAACTATTAAAGTTGATTTAAGTTGTTTTTAAGTAAGATTTCACTTTATTGAGGGTATTAATCTCAATAATAGCACAAGCTATTACTGAGGGGGGGTCCCCTATTTATAGTGCTTCCCACTTGCAAAACTTTGCAAGTGGGAATGAAAGCAAGGGATTGGGGAACCCAAAAGTTTGGACAAGGTTTGGGAATTGGGGTTTGAGCAGGTGGTCAAATTCTTGTTCCCTGACAATCTGTTGGGGGTTTGGCTACTCTTGCCTGGAGAAAATGATTTCCCCTGGAAGTGGGGTCAGGTGATGCTGAAGGCTCATGGAATTTCCAAGTTCTATTTTTGTCTTGGGAGGCTTAGTCTGACTGGGATCTAGACCCAAGCATGTGATTTGATCCCTTGAAGCCCATTGGTCTGAAGGTGAATTGGTCTTCAATTTTGGAACCTGATTTTTTCCATCTTCTGGGGAGTCAGAATATTCCCCAGCATCTGAACACTGAATTTGCCCTTCTTCTGAAGGGCAAAAATTAATCCTCATTTTCTCCTTGTAAGGCAGAGACTTTTTTGATTGGCTGCATGTGGTAGGGAAATCTGATTGGTTGTGGGATAGGTTCTGGGACCCAGGTGGGTGGCTGGCAGCTGGCTGGGCGCGGGGAGGCTGGCAGAGGGTGCTAGTGGGCGTGGCAGGCGCCTGAGCAGTTGCAGCAGGTGCCTGCTTGGATGTTAAACTGTTCCAGCAATTTTTAAATTCTGTTTTGCCTTTTGTTTGATTTTTATTTCCCCCAATTAAAGGGGGAAAGTCCTCATTAAATTTTGCCTCCTTGGCCAGAAAATCTTCTTTTCTTTTCCAACATTGTTCCTTGTTAATAATTTGATTTAAGTCAGGAATATTTCTGACAAGGGGCTGTGAAAAGCGCCAAAAATAATATGGTAATTAAGGAAACAATGCCAACACAAAGCAGAAAACACATATTGAGTTGAGCATAAAACATATACACAATGGGTAAAAAGATGGGATAATGTAGTAAATGAGAAAACAAAAAGGAATAAACAAAGAGGCAACAGTATCAAAATAATACATAATTTATTAGGGCAAAATCTATAAAAACATATGAAATGGTTAGTAAAAAAATCAATGAGAGAATTAGAGACTCTTTTGAAGGATCTCAACCCAGCAATTGCTGAAATTAAAGAGATTGACCGCAAGGTCAAATCAAGAGTTAAGTCTCCCGTCCTTGAAGGGGATAAAATTGAAAAGGTGTCCGCCAACGCACTCATGGCCAAGATGCTAGACACCTTCAAAACAACAATTAAACAGCTTTTAAATGTCCAGAAGCACGTTGTGGAAGGCCTTTGATTCAAGTCTTTTGCCCTCTCTGTGCTGTCCATCTGGGTCAATGACCCTGAGATGTATGAATATCTCAAACCTGCAAAGCGCGCACAAACTGTGGACATTGAATTGCCAGCACAATTACTTGCGCCAAGAATGGCAAAGCCTGCTGAAGCTGTTGACAAGGAGGAAACTTGCAAGGTATCTAAAAAAATAAAACTAATAACAACTTCAAAATATTTACCTTTTTTTAGAGAACATTGATGGTGAACTCCACCAGGTCCTGGTTCCTTTTGTCCCACCCACCTTCTATTCAAATTTTGCCACTCACGTGGCAAAACAACTCTATCTGTCCCCCTTGTCTTGCAGGAGCTTGAAGACAGGGTCCACAGGTCCTTTCCAATGTTGCAGGAGGCGTTGGCAGAACTTACGCATGCCAAGGAGGCATCCAAGTGGGCAGTTACTGCCTACAAGGATGCCCAATTGATCCGCATTGACCCGGTATCCCTCAGTGGAGTTTACTGTGTAAACTTCATTGAGCTTGTTTGGGACTTCCTGGCAACACTCCCATTCAAGAATGTACTAGAGATGGGCCAGGCCCATGCGGCTGCTTGCTTCTGCTACCCCTTGGAGCACACAATTTCTTACCTGCTGGACAACTTTGGGCGCGTGGTGGGAAAATTTTCTGTTGCAGACGCAACAGATATCAAGAAGACAAAAATCCTCCTTGCCAACTTTGGGTTGTCCTGGAGTGCTGACAAGACGGGGGTCCCTGCAGCCATGGAGCTGACCTTTGCTAAGACCAAGCATGAAAAGAATATCAGTGTGGTTTTCAATAAATTATGCATGTTTACGGAAGCCTTTTCTGGGCAAAGGCTCCATCTGGTGGTTTACCTTGGGTATCTCTTCTACTTTGGAATGGGCGCCAGCGTGGAGGATCTTGAAAGGGTCCTCCTAGAAATTGACAAGGCCAGGCTCTCCCTGGACAGGAAGAAGGTCCCCCTGGGTATGACTTGGTGGATCACGTCATCCAGGACGCCCTGGTTCTGGCTGGTATCTACGGGCTTGCAGCCCCGCCAGAGAAGCTGCTCCACCATTTGAACCTGACCCTACTCCCTTTCACCAGCAGGCAGGATTATTTTAACCAGGGTGTATCCAATGTCCACAGTGTGGCGGTGGAGGTTGTGCGCCACCTCCATTGAAGGATGGGTACATACAGAAGAACTCACTACAGGTGCTCTTAATAAATTCTCTCTTCCAATAAATTTCATTACAATTCATATTATTTTTATTATAATAAAATTTTCTAATTCTTATTTTAGCAAACAAGATTTGTAAAACATATCCCAGAGAATGTCTTAATAAAAGTATAATAATATATGTCAATAAAATCTACTTCTAATTTGTACACATTACATTTAACTTTTTTAATTTGATTTTTATATTTATTTGCCAAAGTGATATTAATGCGTTTGTGTAATCCAGTATCAAGCGTTTGGGATACCCTTAAATGACACAATAAAAAATGATTATAAATAAATTGCTAACTTTCATTGATTGTCCTGCTGAATGTGATTGTGGGTTTGGAAACATCTAAATATAAAATGATAATTAATAAATCTTGAATAGTAAATAAGAGAATATAAAAAAAATTGGACACATTAAGCCTTTAATTGATTGGCTGTTTGGCAAGGCACGCAGGGATGAACAAATCAGCATGGCCATAGAATTTGGCCACGGTCTCAGCTGGGAGGGTGTGGATCCTGGCCTGCAGCAAATTAAACAGGTCTTTGGTCCCAGTTGGGGTTCCTTGCTTGACGACTTGCTTGAGCCACCCAAAGACTTCCTCAATGGGATTTAGGAAGGGAAAATAGGCTGGGAGCAAGAGAAGGGCAAATTTGCTGTGGCCAATTGCTGGGGGCCCATAGCAATGCTGGTGTCAATCATTGGGAATTCCTTGAGAATGTCAGCTACTTTGTGGAGACCAATGTTGTCCAACACAATGACATTGGTAAAGCCAGGGCTTGTGCGCCTCAGGTGCTCCTGGACCAATCAGAGAAATGATAGGAAGGTCTGGCTATTGTGAGATCCCAAAATCATTTGGTATAGCTCAACCCCCTTTGGACTGAGGAGAGCCACCATTGAATAGGCTGTGGCGCAGACTACAGCACGCTGAGCCATCCTGTCATTTGAGCCTTTGGGGACATAGCCATATGCATTGCACATAGACAAGGCAAATGCCAATTTGTCAATATAGTAAAATTTGACCATCCCCTTGGCTTTGAGGGAAGTGTACGCCTCTGCGTAGTTTTTCTGGGTCTCAATATTGGTTGGGCTATTCCAATTGTACAGAGATACCCCAAGCTTTTTCCAGGAAAAGCGCATCTTCTTCAGCAGATGGTAGTAAAAGGAAATGGAAGCCTCAATCCCAAAAGTGGACTTGACCATTGCCTGGATATTTGCCAGTTCAAGATGGCAGTCCTGGGTGATCCACTGGTGGATTGTCCATTTGTGCTCCTTGGTGAGTATGGGGGAAACACACATGGATTTCTCTGCGGCAAGGACTTGACCCATGTTAATGAACTTGTTGAAGGTCTTGGAGGCATACTTGGGATCCACTCCAACAAGGGCCGTGGCTGCCTTGTAATTGCCCAATCCATGCATTAGCTTAAGCAGGATAATGTGTTTAATGTTGGGGATGCTCTTCTGAGCGGGCTTTTTAGAGGTGGGGATTGACTTGTTAGCATTGGGCACAACACAGGGCATGGGCACCTTGGTGTTAAACGCAGCAACTTTCTTCAACACTAACTGCCCCTCATCAGTTCTGAAGAACTCAGGCTCCTTGTCTTCTTCCTGATCACCATCACTGACATAGGGCTTGTAGCTAGTATCAAGTACAGGCTTCACCTTCTCCAGCATGGCTGACAGGACCAACTCTTGCCAGTAAACAATGTCAAGCACATATGAAGTAATTTCTACCTCATTGTTTCTAACTTTCTTTGTAGTGGTGACCTTGGTGGGCTTCCAGGTCAGCTTGGGGACCCAAGGGTTTATGCTCCGCATTCTAGCAGCTTGTGCTCCTTGAACTGGCTGTGTCAGTGCAGCGTCACTATGGAACTCTCCTCTCCTGTCTCCTCCTTGAGTAGGCACTTGGGTTACACTAACTCTATTCTTTGACCCGTGGGGGCAACCACAGCTGTGGTGCACAACGGGTGCATTGGTACTCTGGTGTTGTGTTCCTTCCATTTTAAAATTCAATAAAATATTAAATAAATTTCAATTAAGTAATACACTAAATTTATTTTTTGCTTTTATCTGAATATGGATATTTAATTAGAGTTTTTCCCACCCAATATCCCAATTATAAATTTTTTATTTAATTATTAGTTGTTTTTGGTTTTACAACACCCATTTTAGAATACTCAAAAAATCCACCCATTTTACTAGATTTTACTGCCAAATTCAAACAACCAACACAATATTTTTAATTTATGTTTCAGATCTTGTGTCTTATTTTAGATACCTTGGTATCATTCATGATTACAGTCCATTGCACACACTGAGTGAGCGATTTTGTTTACGTAGTGAGTTGCTATTGTGTTTTGTTTTTGGTTTGAGTTTTGACTCACTTTGCTTGGGTGTATTTTGTCAACAGTTCACATAGTAAAATATGTACACCAAAAGTCAACTTACACCATTTTTTTTGTGAATTAATGTATTTCAGATTTTATTTTGAATGGTTTTGCTTTGCGCGTGAGCACTTTGTTGCTGTGTTTGTCAGGATTGACAATTCTTCCTCCCTAGAAACCCGGGCCCAGGAGCAGGGATTGAACCCTGAACCTGGATTCCTTTGGGCCGCCGGGCCTGTGGACCGTGAGACCGCCCGCCTGCGTTTTTCTGGGATTGAGCCCCCACAAGCTGATACTGAGCGTATTTGTAAATTCACTGCCACCTCTGGCATTGGATTGCGCAATATTCCTTTGCCGCACCAAGAAAGGCCCAAAAACGCCAGCCAAACCCCTCCATTCTTTAAAGGATTTAGCGCACACAGTTTTGAGAGGTTTGTGCTAGCCTACCCTGTGGATCCTTTGCCTTTGGTTTCTCCTTCCTGGGAAGAAACACTGGTTAATTTAGACTAATTATTAGCCTGGTGCTGCCCACTTCTAAAAAACATTAGAGCTAGCCAATCAGAGGTTGCCACATTGACGCTCAATAACTCAAGTGAATTCCAAATGTCTAGTACCTCTTCCAGCTAATCAGATTCAACCACAGAAATTAGAATGAAACCCTCCAGTCTCCCTAGTCCTATCCAGCAAAGTTTTTCTTCTAGCCAATTGGATCCAGAGCCAGATGTCATGTGATTTACTTTTAATTGCAACCCATTCCTTTTAATGCAGCCAGGGGACTTCCAGTCCCCTGCTTGTCTATTTTCCAAATTTATAAAGTTTTGGTTTCTGTTGCACTTGTTTTTTAATTTTTGCAGCTTTGATTGGATCTCAGTTTGGGCTCTCATCAATCTAGAAATTTTAAAAGTGTTAGTTGTTATCATAACCCTTACCTTACACCACCATGCTTCAAACCCGGTCCATCTTCCAGGACTCCTAAACAGAACCTCAGCGTATAGCTGTTTGTGATTTTGCTTTTGTTTTAAAAGTTTACGCTCAAACTTGAGTTTGTTAGTAATTTTCAATATAAAATCTTACTTTTACTTTGAATTTTTCTATATATTCATTTAATTTTGAGCCTGTTCTTGTTTCCAATCAACTGCAAGGCACCCAGCTGCATTGCCAAGCCCTCCAAAGTGCCCCTATTACTTTCTGTCTGCTCTCTTGTTTGTGGGTCCTCCCCAAAGCCAAATTTGTATTGTTTTAATTACAAAAAAAAAGTACTTTCCTTACCCAAATTTTGAGGAGAACGCAACCATGCTACTCCCTGTTGTTAAATTTGTGGTATTTTCCTTGGCTCCATTTTTGCTGCTCCTATGGTCTATTTCCCCATACTTGTGGGGAAAAATCTCCTCTTCTTCCCGGCTTATGGGAGAAGATCCCTCCAGTCTCTGGGATCTTCCCAGTGGTCTTCTTTTTCTGGAGAGGCTGTGGTTAAGAGCTTGACATGCAAAGTCTTGGATCTAGGTATCATGGATCCCACCCTGCCTGCTTCTGAGGTGGACAGGCCTCCCATGCCTTCCCCTCCCAGTTTGGCCAATAGCAATTCTGTGCCACTTGGGATCTCTGAGGTGTTCCCTCCCACTCCCACCCACACTCTTTGGTTGCTCATTGGACTGGTTTTGATGGGTTTGAACACTTATTTCCCCCAAATGTCTCTTGTGTCCTCCCTGTGGTCCCCTCTTCAAGAGGCTGTCCCAGTTCTTCACTGGGCGGCATCCTGGTAGTTTGTTTCACCAGGATGAGAGCCAAACTTAGTTAGTTTAGCCCCCCTCTCTCACAGTATTGACCCATGCAGTAAAAAGAGACAAACCAAAGAAATCATTGCACCAAATGAAGGATTAATCACTGCGCCTAGTGTAGGTACTGATCTGGCAACTATTAGCTTCATGAACTTGAAGTCTACGCCAGCAACCAATCAAGAGAAAACCCAGGAAAGAGGCACAGGCCTGCATCCCAGGCCTATGACCTCAACACCAGAGCAAGACAATCAAGCAGCCATATTGAGATTCTTGACCAATGAAAGAACTCTCAGGCCGGGTGCCATTTTGCCGCCTTTGGACCCAAGTACCCAGTTCCCCTGGCCCTGGCCTTCCCAATGCCTTGATTAATCCCCCATGGAAAATGTTAAGTTTAGAGGGGGGTACTATATAGACCCAACAACCCTGCGCTCCAAACTTATTACCATTTTTGAATAAAGATTATGTTAATTTGGCTCATACAGCTATTGCCTTATTTTGTATTTGCTGTCTACCAATTCAGTTCAAGATCTCCTGGCCTGCCTGCCCCTCTGCCTGCTGTTTTCCATCCTCCTGGTGTACCCTTTGGACCCGTCCATTTTACCAACTACCCTCTGAAGTCTGAATACAAGATATACACCCTGGAAACAATACTTGAACTTGATCCCCTGGCCTGCATACAATACGCTGTTAGATACAACCAACAAGGCCTGTGGATATTTTCAACACTCAAGTTGTTCAGAGGAACATTCAATTATCTCCCTGCTTACAACCTGTTCATTGAGCTGCCTGTGACACCAAAACCCATACCTGCTTCTGCACCTGACCTCCCAACCATACTGGAAAGCTGTTTGGGATTGTATACATCACCCTCACAGGAGTGATTGACACTATAATCCTGGCCGCCTGCCCATGGTCTTGGGTGGGGAAGTCTGCCTCATACCTTTTAAAGTTAGCTCCCCTCTTATGGTGGGCATTGCCTGCAAAAAACCCGGCCCTAGTTATCCTTGAAAACAATGGGTGGCCGCCCAAGACTGGATCCCTGACAGTGTTGACTCATTTTGTCCATTAATGCCAATAAATACTGTTAACAGAGTGTATATTTTTACCTGAAAGTTGAATTTTGCTTAAATATGAAATCATTTTGTTTAAATCTGAAGTATTTTTGGTTGTCACTAAAGCTTTTAAAACTATTGTACTTACCAATTATATTTGCAATAACCAGATTACTAGATTCTGCATTCTCACCTTTGCAATCTCCTGGGAATCTTCCTCCTCCTGACAAAGTGATCCCCAAAATCCATAAAATTGAGTGTGAACCCATATGGGTCATTATTTTAGGAATTAGGCCATTTTCTAATACACATGCTGCTCAAGTTGCAGCATAACATAGTTTGATTTTGAAAAAATCACATTACAAATGTTTATATTTAAAACAGTAATAACTCAACAAATATTTAATATTTTTTCTCACTGAAAGCTATCAAAATGAATGTCAGGGATCCAGTCTTGGGTGGCTGACCCATTGTTTTCAGGGGTAACTTGGACCAGGTTTTTTGCGGGCAATTCCCACCATAAGAGGGGAGCTAACTTTAAAAGGTATGAAGCAGACTTCCCCACCCAAGACCATGGGCAGGCGGCCAGGATTATAGTGTCAATCACTCCTGTGAAGGTGATGTACACAATCCCAAACAGCTTGCCAGTATGGTTAGTTGGGAGGTCAGGTGCAGAAGCAGGCATGGGTTTTGGTGTCATGGGCAGCTCCATGGACAGGTTGTAAGCAGGGAGATAATTGAATTTTCCTCTGAACAACTTGAGTGTTGAAAATATCCACAGGCCTTGTCAGTTGTATCTAGCAGTGTATTGTATGCAGGCCAGAGGATCAAGCTTAAGTATCTTTTTCGGGGTCTATTCCTTGTATTCAGACTTTAGAGGGTAGTTGGTAAAATGGACGGGTCCAAAGGGTACACCAGGAGGATAGAAAACAGCAGGCAGAGGGGCAGGCGGGCCAGGAGATCTTGAACTGAATTGGTAGACAGCAAATACAAAATAAGACAATAGCTGTATGAGCCAAATTAACATAATCTTTATTCAAAAATGGCAATAAGTTTGGAGCGCGGGGTCATTGGGTCTATATAGTACCCCCCTCCAAACTTAACATTTTCCATGGGGGTTCATCAAGGCATTGGGAAGGCCAGGGGAACTGGGTGCTTGGGTCCAAAGGCAGAAAAATGGCACCTGGCCTGGGAGTTCTTCCATTGGTCAAGAATCTCAATTTGGCTGCTTGATTGTCTTGCTCTGGTGTTGAGGTCATGGGACCAGGTTATGGACCCATGCCTCTTTCCTGGGTTGGCTCTTGATTGGTTGCTGGTGTAGAATTTGAGTCTATGCTAATAGTTGCCAAATCAGTATCTCCATTAGGCGCAGTGATTAATCCTTCATTTGGTGCAATGATTTCTTTGGTTTGGCTCTTTTTACTGCATGGGTCAACATTCTTGGTATCAGCTTGTGGGGGCTCAATCCAAGAAAAACGCAGGTGGATGGTCCCGCGGTCCACAGGCCCAGCAGCCCAAAGGAATCCAGGTTCAGAGTTTGATCCTTGCTCCCGGGCCCAGGTTTCTAGAGAGGAAGAATTGTCAATCCTGACACCATCCCCTTCTTCCCCCATGGCCCTCCCTTCCAATTCTTCTTGTTCAGGTAGAGTTGGACAGCTTCTTGGGCATTTTTCAGGTTAATCAGCGGCTCCCAAGTACTTTCTTCTAGTGGGTATCCTTTCCACTTGATGTAATACTGGGGTTTTTGGTAGTGAGTTTGGTTGCTGTGTATGTATTCAACTTCATATTCCTCAGCGCGGCCTGTTTGGATGGGTGGGAGGGGCTGTCTTAATCCGTTGGTAGGGGAGCAAATTCCCATCTTTTTTGAACAACAGGGAACGGTGGAACACATCATGAATCATCCAGGAGGGAGGTAGGTCTAGCTTGAAGGTGACCTCATCAACTAGTTTGGTGATTTTGTGGGGGCCGCTTCTTCTGTGAGCTAATTTCCTGCAGGGTACATGCAGGGGTACGTTCTGGGTGTCTAGGTATACTTTGTCTCCAACTTGTAAGGGTTAGCCTGGGATTAGTTTGCAGTCAGCAAAGGCTTTGGATGTCTGCACTGCACAGTTCAGGTTGGTCAAGCATGTTTTTTGTGTGTCGTGAATCTGTTCAATCCAGGAGCGCCCAGTGGTGTTTGATTCCTTTTTGCCAATCTGGGGGTCCCAGGTGGGTTCAACCCAATAGTTGACTTTAAATGGGGACATGCCTGTGGAGGTGTGGTCTTTACTGTTGTAGGCAAACTGGGCCATGGGGAGCATTTTGGCCCAATTGTCCTGATCAGCGTTGGTGCAGCATTGAAGATATTGTTCAAGGATCTGGTTTACTTGTTCAGTTTGGCCGTCTGTCTGTGGGTGGTAGGAGTTAGATACACATCGCTTGATTCTTAGGTCTTTCATCACCTGTGTCCAGTAGTTTGACGTGTATTGAGGTCCTCTGTCTGTGATGATTTCCTCAGGTGTTCCGTGTTCTGTGTTGCGTGAGGATGCAGTTGTGGAAGTGTTGGGCTTTTTCTGCTGCCGTGCAATTGGTGTTGGTTGGTACAAAGTATACCATCTTGGTGAAGCAGTCTACCATGACCAGGGTTGCATTGTACAAGAGGGATGGCGGAAGTTCCACAATGTAGTCCATGGAGAAAGATCTCCAAGGTCTATGGGGCATATCTGAGGGTCTTAGTCCTTCAGGTTTGTTTTTGCAAGTTTTGGTCTGCCCACAGGTCTCACACCTCTTCAAATATGTGCTTACATCTTGGTCCATTTTTGGCCAAGCAAAGTTCCTTCTGATGACCCAGAGGGTCTTGAGCCTACCTGGGTGTCCAACCATCTCAGAATTGTGGTAGTATCTCAAGACGTTGGTTCTGATTTCCCCTTCTGGTACAAAGATCCTGTTGTGGAGCATTAGCATGGTTCCCTTCAATAAGTAGCCTTTTTGGTAGTGGGCGCTATCCAAGGATTTAGAGAGGTCAGAGGTCAAGGTCTTGGTGAACTTGTCTAGTGCTTGGGCCCTTAGTACTTCTGGTTTGCTGGCTCTGATTTTCATCAATCCCAGGTGAATGCCTAGGTTTGTAGTGTCCAAGAGGATTTGGGTGTTGTGGTCGCGGGTTTCTAGGTGGGTAGGCACCAGGTCAGTTCTTCTACTTAGGGCGTCAGGTACCACATTCACCTTTCCTGGATTGTAGTCTATATTCAGAGTGTAGTCAGCCAGTTCTAAGGCCCATATTGCTTGTTGTTGGTTAAGCTGGCGTGGTTTGAAGAAGTAGACCAAGTTCTTGTGATCTTTCAGGACCTATACTGGGTATTCAGCGCCACATAGGTATTGGCGCCAATGTTTCAGGGTCTTAATTATGGCTAGCATCTTCTTGTCATATATTGGGTAGTTTCCTTCTGCAGGTAGCATCTTCTTGGAGTAATATGCTACGGGATGTAGCATACTATCCCCTCCTTCCTGAAGAAGGACCCCTCCCACTGCAAAGTCTGACATGTCAGTTTCCAGAACAAAAGGTTTGGAGGGATCTGGCATGGCCAGGACAGGGGCAGAGATGAAGGCAAGTTTCAAGGTTTCAAAGGTGGTGGTATATTCCGGAGTCCAGGCAAAGGTGATCTTATCAGAGCAAAGGCAGGTCAGGGGGAGGATAATGTGAGAAATTTTTTGGATGAAATCCCTACAATAATTTTCCAGGCCCAAGAAACTTCTCACATCCTTTCTGCTTTTGGGCACCGGCCAAGATGTTATTGCTTTTACTTTGTCTTGTGCCATGGCAAAGCCGCCAGTCTTCACTACATATCCCAGGAATTTGACTTCAGACTGAAAGAATTCACACTTCTTAAGCTTAGCGTGTAAGTTGGCTTGGGAGAGTTTCTCCAGTATAAGGTCCAGGTGGCGCAGGTGTTCCTTGTGATATTTGCTGTAGATGAGAATGTAATCCAGTTATGCCATACAAAAACGGTCAAGGTATTCCCTAGGACAGTGTTGATCATCCTTTGGAAGGTGCTGGGGGCGTTGCAGAGGCCAAAGGGCATCACAAGGTACTCGTACAGCCCATATCAAGTTTTGAAGGCCGTCTTGTACTTGTCTCCATCCTTGATTTGGATTTGGTTGAACACATCTTGGAGGTCAATTTTTGAGTACACCTGGGCTCCAGTCAGTACATCACAGAGGTTGTTGGCATTAGGGATAGGGTAGCAGTTCTGCACTGTAATGCTGTTCAGTTTTTGGTAATTCATGAATGGACACATCCTACCATCTTTTTTCCCTACAAACAGCATGGGTGACAAGCAGGGGGCCTTTGACACCCAGATGAACCCTTTTTTTTGTCATATCCTCAAGGTATGCTTTCAAGGCCTCTTGCTTGCGGTGGTTACAGCTGTAGATGGGGCCGTTGAGCGGTTGAGTCCCTGGTAGTAGGTCTATGGCGTGGTTGTAGATTGAATGGCTGGGTAGTTTTGTGGCTGCTTCTTCACTAAACACATTGTTCCATCTCTGTAGGGGGTAGGCAGTATCCCAACACTAGGTTCTATCTTCATAGCTAAGAGTTTGTTGATAGGGGGTTGGTCATGGCTCATGCAAAAAGGAACAGTATCACAGGATTCTGTTTGGCCTAACATGGCAGTTTGCTTGTAGTAGTTCAGGATCAGGCCATGTTTGCCGGATCATGAGTTTCCCAGTATAAGGGGTGGGGTAGTCCTGGCAAGAGGATCAGGGACAACGGATATACATTGTGACCAATGGTCAACGGGAGTTCTTGTTCACACTCATAGCCAGTGTCCAAGGAGCTGTTTTCCATGATTACTTGTAGACTGCGCTCTGAGGCTGCCAAGCCTAATTCTTCTGCTAGGCTGGCGTCAATAAAACTTTTGTCTGCCCCTGTATCAATAAAGGCTTCAATCTTGCACATGTTTCCCGCTACTTCTATGGTCACTTGGATGAACTTGTATAACTGAGAAGAAGTGTTTATTTGCGCCAGTGAGATTGGGGCAGTGTTCTTTTTAGGGCAGGCTCTGGTCAAGTGGCCCGCTTTGTGGTAGTGGAAGCAGAGTCCTTCACAGTAGTATTGTTGGAGCTCTTCAGGGGTCATCCCTGTTCTGTTGGGGGTCAGTGTTTGGGGTTGGCAGGCCTGGTAGGAGCCAGCGTTCTCTTGGTTCATGCTAGGACCCTTGCACAGAGGAATTAGCTCGTCTAGGCTGAGGGTGGGCGGATGGTGCTTCAACAGGTCCTTCATTGCTAGGTTGACGCCCTTCTGGAAGATAATGGCTGCCAGTTTGTCCTCCAGTTGGGTGTGGGTTTTCAGTTTGAGGAATTCATCAATATATGCTTGGATGAGTGGGGGACCTTGTCAAATTTCTAGCAGGGAGTTCAGGGCATAGTATCTAGTGTTGCAATCTTCACCCGTGGCCATTAACTCAGCCTCAAACTTGGCTTAGTCTAAGCAGAATTCTACGTCCTCAGCTGTGGCCTTGCCAAACCAGTCCAAGGCGTCCCCTGATAGCATTGAAGCAACCCCAAGGATCTTCTAGGTGTCACTGGTATAAGAGGGGGTGTTGGTAAGGAAATGCAGGTGGAGGACCGGTATGGCGTGTCTAGCTTCTTCAAGCGTGAGCTTCCCTATCTGAGGCATCTTCACCTTTGTGAGGGACTGGTTCACAATCATGTTTTGTACTTGGGAGGACGGAGCTTTGGTGGTATCAGCGGTATCAGCGTTGGTTCTCTTTGGGTCATTCAGGTTTGTATTCTTCCACATGGAAGAGATCAGGTTTGTGGTCATCTTATAGGTGTAATAAGTGGTTATCAATAGCAAAAGCATACAAGATGCCCCAAGAAATAACAACATCTTGGGGCTCAGGGTACCAGGTTTAATAAAGATTGCCATAATGTCAGGGATCCAGTCTTGGGCGGCCGGCCTGTTGTTTTCAGGGGTAATTTGGGCCGGGTTTTTTTGCAGGCAATGCCCACCATAAGAGGGGAGCTAACTTTAATAGGTATGTGGCAGACTTCCCCACCCAAGACCATGGGAAGGCGGCCAGGATTATAGTGTCAATCACTCCTGTGAGGGTGATATACACAATCCCAAACAGCTTGCCAGTATGGTTGGTTGGGAGGTCAGGTGCAGAAGCAGGTATGGGTTTTGGTGTCACAGGCAGCTCCATGAACAGGTTGTAAGCAGGGAGATAATTGAATTTTCCTCTGAACAACTTGAGTGTTGAAAATATCCACAGGCCTTGTCAGTTGTATCTAGCAGTGTATTGTATGCAGGCCAGAGGATTGAGTTTGAGTATCTTTTCCAGGGTGTATTCCTTGTATTTAGACTTCAGAGGGTAGTTGGTAAAGTGGACGGGTCCAAAGAGTACACCAGGAGGACAGAAAACAGCAGGCAGTGGGGCAGGCAGGCCAGGAGATCTTGAACTGAATTGGTAGACAGCAAATACAAAATAAGGCAATAGCTGTATGAGCCAAATTAACATAACCTTTATTCAAAAATGGCAATAAGTTTGGAGCGCGGGGTCCTTGGGTCTATATAGTACCCCCCTTCAAACTTAACACTTTCCATGGGGGGTTCATTAGGGCATTGGGAAGGCCAGGGCCAGAGGAATTGGGTGCTTGGGTCAAAAGGCGGCAAAATGGCACCTGGCCTGGGAGTTCTTTCATTGGTCAGGAATCTTGATTTGGCTGCCTGATTATCTTGCTTTAGTGTCAAGGTTATGGGACCAGGTTGTGGGCCTATGCCTCTTTCCTGGGTTGGCTCTTGATTGGTTGCTGGTGTAGACTTCAAGTTTATGCTAATAGTTGCCAAATCAGTACCTCCATTAGGCGCAGTGATTAGTCCTCCATTTGGTGCAATGATTTCTTTGGTTTGGCTCTTTTTACTGCATGGGTCAACATTCTTGGTATCAGCTTGTGGGGGCTTGATCCCAGAAAAACGCAGGCAGGCAGTCCCGTAGTCCACAGGCCCGGCGGCCCATTGGAATCCAGTTTCAGGGTTCAATCCCTGCTCCCGGGCCTGGGTTTCTAGGGGAGGAAGAATTGTCAATATTGACAATGAAGCTAAGAATCTTCTTCTTTCTATTGTAGTGAAAATATTAATATGTATATTATATTGAATATTAAAGCAAAAGCAAATTAAAAGAGCATGTGTCAGACTTTATTATATTATTTTGATAATGAAATAAAATAGATTGCTTTAAGCTCAAAAAGTTAATTTTATTATACAATATATACTTTTTATTTAACAAAATTAAAGATAAGATTGAGTGCTTTATTTTTATACTTTTATTTTATTCAGGAAGCTCAATTCTTTAGAATTTTATGGTAGTTTGAAGTTAGAATGTTATTATCACTGTTTAGATTAATTTTAAGGTTCAAGTGAGCTTTGAACCTCAAATTAAGCATTCTTTAAATAGATTTCTTTAATATTTCTTTATTTTAAAAACATATGGAAGAGTTACAACTAATTGAATACACCATTTTAATTGATTTGCATTGATTAAAAAGAGAATATGATGTAATAATGATTTTTAGCTGCTTCACATGAATCATTTGTGCATAAAAACTGTGTATTTAATTAATTCTACAAACATAAATTCAAGTTCAAACTATAGTAAAAGCTATCACACCATTTCTTTCAGAATGGTGTCATTTAGATTGGTCTATAAAAACTAAAGCACCACAGAGCTTCTAATCCAAAAGACCCCATTCAAAGGCCACACTCTGATCAGAACTACTCCATCATTAAGGCACATTTAAGAGATCTGACCTTATTACAGATTAAAAATACTACCATGTCTTCAGTTAAATTTACTTCTCCGTGCTACCCTTTTTTCCCTTGGGAGCTTCAACAAAAAGAGAAAGAATTGCAATAATAAAAAAGGCATTCCTCTTTATTGCTGGTGATGATCTTGATACTTTCATCAAGAACTTCCTTACTCAAACTGAATTTGGGAGATCTCAGTTCCTTCCAACTATTCAAAATCAAAAAGGCAATGAGTTCATTGAAAACTTAAAGGATCTCCTGAAATCTTCTCCCCAAAAGCATCTCCCAGCTTACTAAAACTCTGGTTATTTCCAGTTACTCTTTAAAAGAGCTTAATGATATGGGGCTTAATATAACCAAAAGTGAGTTTGAATACTCAAGAAAAATAAATAAAAATAAAAATAAAAGCTTAAACAAAAAAAGCCAAAAAATAAGAACTATTCAATAAAAAAAGAAATAATTAAAAAATAATTAAAAAATTGCTGGAAAATTCTTTTGAAACAAGCCAGTTTACAAAAAAGAGCCTGAAAATTTTATAAAGATATCAAAAAAGAAATGAGTGAATACTCAACTGCAATAAAATACTCTCTCTTAAAAACAAAAAAGAAATATATGAAAATATGAAAATAAAAAATGAAATTTCAGTTTCAATTTCTACTTACTATAAAACAATCCCTAAAAAATATAATAAAAGGTAAAAAACAAACTGATATGTGCAATATTTGTAATTTAAAAAATTCACTAGAAAAAAAGAAGAAAGAATGTGAAAGTTGTTGAGCAAATTGTGTTATTGCTGGTATGTTCAAAGCTACAGATAGATGTTAGCCTTGCCAATGTACTCTACCTAATCCTATGCAAGAGCACTACAGACTACAATAGAATAGAACTTTGAGGATAATTACGTTTATTGAAACTGGAGTACAATCTAGCCAGCGGCTGCAATCTATCCAGGTGTAACTAAGAACTTGTTGTTATCCTTTCAGGCGTCTGTATCAATATATACTGCAACAACCCTTGTTCTTGTCCTTAAAGACAGTTCTCAGTGGCTACTTTTGCAATAGGCCCATCTTTGCTAGCTGCGCCTATCCTGATTGGCTGTCCTTGGCACATGTGTTGCTACTGGCCTTTGCAGGAGTACACAGCACTTCAGCTACATCATACGCTCTTTTTGAGCTAGCCTACTGCCATTTATTGATTGGCTGTATCTTACATGCCTATTATTGCGCCAAGCAACTACGCCGTATTTAGTTGACGCTTATAAATGGTCCTTAATCTGTCTTCCAGCATTGGAAGGTGGAATTTTGGTATTCCATTTGTAGGGCTTAATCATTGGTTCTTTTCTGGCTGGCGAGTCTTCTGCTTATTAATGCAACAGGTCAAATTAGGGATTATACACTGTATAATAGCAGACTCAATCCAGTATCAACCCGTGAATTATTTGCTGTATAATGCTGACCCAAACTGATAAGGAACCCAATTATAAGCCGTGGAGCTCTGACCCAAACTCGGTATTTCCTGATCTTTTGCATATCACTTGTTTGATATGAGCATAAAAGCCCATCAGGAAGTGTGGGGCTGGGTTGATACAACATCCATTAGGGTGGATTGGGAGGTGAGTGATAGATGATCTTTAGATTATACAGCGTAAAATCAATGATAATCACTATGCTGGCTAACGTTTATACGGCGTATAATTGTTACATTAATTATAATAAAGTGAGTAATATACAGCATACAATCAGTACACATTGGAATGATGATCAGTGATAATACAGTGTATAATCACAACATCTATTATAATAAACTAACAATTACATGGCGTGTAACTGCCATATCTATTATAATATATTGATGATTATACGGCGTATAATTACTACACTTGATTAAATGATAACCAAGTGATAATACGGTGTGTAACTGATTAAGATCTGTGTGCGATGATTATCCTGATCATTTGTGGTCAATCTGCCTAATCTCACAAAAGTAAAAACTTACCATTACCAGAATCTATAGATAATGACTTAAAGACTATTAAGCAGCACCAAGACTTTTATATTCATCAAAATAGGGAATATAAAAAAGATATTAACAAATTAGATGATGAGTTTTGTGTTGTAGTTATAGATTATAAAGAAAACTTAAAGGTTGGAAGTGGTCCAATTGAGACCAATAATTGCTTTTATTCAAAAAACCCTATCTCATTATTAGGGTTTATATTAGTTTTTAAAGAAAACAATAAAATTAAATATGAATATCATGATTTTTTGTCTCAAATATTATCACATGATTCTTTATTTTCAGGTGAATGCCTAATAAGTCTTCTTAAATTAGATAGATTTAAAAAATAAGAAATATAAAATTGTGGACTGATAATGGAAATCATTTTAGATCATATGAATTTTTATATTACATATTTAAAGAGGCACCTAAATACATTAAGGGTTCTATAAAATATAATTGTTTTGTTGAATGTCATGGAAAAAGCATTGTTGATGGTCACTTTGGTGTAATATTAAAAATGTTAAAAGAAAAAGAAAAATGAGCTTTATATTAACAATATTAATGATCTTAAAAATATTTTTGAGCAAGAAGAAAAAAGAAAAGAATTTTATAAATCAGTGCTATCAGGCTCAAATGTTTCTCAAAAGTCATTCTTTTTATCTATGAAAGAAAAGTTAGGCCTATAAAAAAGAACTTGAAGTTAAAAATATGCACATCAATTTTTCATATTTGATGAAAGATGGGAAGCTATATACTCACCTCTAACATTTGAAAGTTTATCAGAATATTCTGAGATAACTTATCATTTGAAATCACGTGATGATACCAGAGAAACAAAAATATCAGAAGATGCTAGTGGTGCATTAGGGCAAGTTCATGAAGTAGGGAAACTTACTAGAGGGTGTTTTTAAATAGAGTTATTAGTCTTTCAAAAACAACAATCTTTTTTTCTGAAACAAACTAAGAATATTCATGATGAGCCAAAGATAGGGTAATAGCATTTATAGCTTTGGGGCTGCTATTACTCTCCCATGCAGCTCATAAATATTTTTGGTTTGTAGTTTGTAGTAGCACTTAAGATAATTTCAGTAATACTATAAGTTGCAATTTCCCATTCTAAAATTGATGATTTATTTTTTTAAAAAAATCATCTAAGCCCAAGATCAACTAAAGTTTTGGGATTGATTGCATTTTAAGCTTTCTGAATAATTTGAATATGAATAATGTGATTAAGTTATAAAATAATTAATCTGGCGCCTAGGCATAACAAGAAAAATAATGACCCATATATACAGCTGATTCTTTGACTCTGAGCCAAATTAAGGTCTTTCTTCTGTACCTGTGCATAACATTCTGTTGTACCTTTCCATATTCTCTCTTCAAAGGTTACTATTTTCAAGTAAATACACACCATCTTCTCCTTAATGGTAATGTCATCCTAATTTGGGTGTACATTCCCCATTTGATAGACGACGTCAAGCTCTCACTTTACTTCACCCTGAGATTTACAAGTAAAAAATGTTAATTATTAGGTTTATTTTTGTTAACAAGATTCTAATTTAAATTGATGTCAAAACAGTAGGCTTGAGCCGCCAGCAAGGTTCCAAGTAAGTGGGTTTGTGACCTGTGATCTAATTAACCATTCACTTGAAGCCAAACTAGGAAGTCAACTCAAATTTCCAAATCCAACAACATGAACAGATGATGATCCTTCACGGTGGATACCTTGTTTTGGCACTTGACTCATTACCAGGATCAGGCCACCCCCTTCACCATCCCACTGTGTGATCAACACAATCATGTTCCTGTTATCCATGATTCACATTAACTATATAATCATTATCTCTCAATAAAGATTATTATCTAGTTTCCAAATATTTTTCCCCTTGTAACTCTGCTAAAACAGCGCAGTTACAACATTGGCTCTGGATTATATAAATGGAGCTTGAACCTTTCATTTTGAAGACAAAATCTAGTTAATGAAATTAAACAGATATAATGTATTGTAATAATATTAAGTTGATTCAGGTCAATTAAGATTTAATCTTAGTCCGAATGGAATTTGTCATAAGAGTTGGTATATCTTTATGATTTTATATATGAATCTGAAGCTCAAACATATGATAAACAACATATTTTATTTAAAAAATATAATGTGTCAATTATTTATGCCAATAAGCCCAAAAAGAAAGCACTTGTCATATTTGGAAAAATTGTTTTGAAATAATAGTTTAAGCCTTTTAATATTGAAGTGCTTACAACTCTTAAAATTAGTGTACCTATTTTTCACCACAACAAGTTTAAATGTTAAACTAAATCCTATCTTTTTGAATCAATGCGACTAAAATCATAGTGCCCTGCTTGGGCCTTGTTTTCATTAAGGTTCGTTCAGACTCGTTTCTCCTTAACCTCAGTTTCGCGGATTTTAAAATTTAATGTCTTCGATCTTATTTGATGGTAAACTGCGTTGCAATATCGACTTTCAGCTACTTCAAACTTGCCAAGGATCAAACTTGCCCACAAGCCTAGTGATCCAAACTATTCCTCCTTTATTATAAATTTCTTGAAACATGTCTATTTTTCAGCCCTCTAACCAAATCAAGTAATTTAGTTAGTTTCCATAAACACCTTAAAATATTTATCTCACATATTTAATGTAGGCTGACAAATGTATCCGTTGTCAAGCTTAAAAAGGGAGGGAAACGCTTTGAAATTGCTTGCTACAAAAATAAAGTTCTTGAATGGCGCAATCAAATGTATGTGAACTAGCCATTTTTTAATAACGATCTCCAGTGAAACAGATTTAGATGAAGTTCTTCAGATTCCAACTATTTTCACCAACGTATCAAAAGGACAACTTTCTAATCAAGAGGATTTAAAGAAATGCTTCAAAACAGACGATACAAACAAAATAATTCTCGAGGTATACAGTTTTCTATGAGAATGTTGATCTAAGGTTGATATCGATTTTAGATTCTGAAAAAAGGAGAGCTACAAGTAGGAGAAAAAGAAAGAGCCAATCAAATGGAAACACTATCAAAAGATATTGCCACACTTGTTGCAGACATGTGTGTCAATCCCGGAACCAAACGCCCCTATACTGTCACTATGATTGAAAAAGCTATCAGTGATTTGCATTATAACGTGAGTCCAAGCCGTAGTGCCAAACAACAGGCAAGATCTCTTGTATTTTCTTTAACCTTTAGGCTTTAGAAGTTGTAAAGCAGCTTCAGGAAAAGCGCACACTCCCCATTGCAAGAGCTCAGATGAGAGTAAAAATAACCCTTCCTGGAAAAGAAGCCAAGAAGATCAAGGAGCAGCTTGTTCCTCACATAGCTGTTATCGAAGATGAGAATTTTGGCGATCCCTATGATGCCGTAATAATATTTATTTATTTTTCGTACTAATTTGATTTTACAGATCTGCCTGATCGATCCTGGACAACTTCGTCCACTTACTGAAAAAGTATCAACAGGCTCGAAGGGAAGGGGTGGTATAGAAACTTTATCTCTTAAAGATCTTGAAGAAGGGGATGAGAAGCTCTGAGAATGATAGAGTTTTTATGCTAGCTGGTTTCGATTTCCTCCTTCAGAACTGTATAAGCAAAGAATGTAGTTAGCTTTAGAATATTTAGTAGCTTACGACCATGCATTAACCACACAATCTTCCTTACTTTTTAAATAGAAAAATCACATATACAAACTTGTAAATCACTTTAAAAAGGAAATTATTGGCTGTATTAAGTTTTTCTTATTCTAATGCAAACCACTTTCACCTCTAAGCTATGTCGTTCATTAACTCGTCTACTTATTAAGTTTGGTAAGAAAGTATTAATCACCCTGTTTATCTATTTTAGATTATATATAGTTTAGATAAAGCTGGTTTGTACGGATATTTATGTAAATAGGCCACCTGTTCAAAAATGCTACCTTGTGAACCCTTCAGTTCTTACGTTTTTACCAAAACGGAACACTCCATAATGTAAAATCATTAAGGGCTTCTAATATCGAAACAGTCTTGCTCTTTTTAATCTTACGAAAGAATTTTTGTTTGTTAAACTTCCGCATCAACTTGGCTGTGAGTACTGATTTGATATGCTTGACGCAAAGGTGCCATAAGGTTTAATTGTTATAAATGTAGAAGTTTCGCAGTTTTTAAGCACTGCAGGACGCACTACTTACTTGATTTATAACAACTTTTTTATTTATTGATATTTGTGCTGGGACTCAGCAAGCAATTGGAATTTTATCATACAAATTATATGTTGAACAGAGATTCTGCAATGCAGGATACGTTTCATGCGTCAAAGCTGCCGCTTTAGTGTGATATTTTTGGAAAGATGTTTAGATTTTCAATCAAATCAAGCTATATTTCTTTCTTTTTCTACCAGACGCTAACCACAATTTATGCAGCTTCAGTCTGGACATAATGATCTCATTGTGCTAAATTCTTTTTTACCTAGTAATCTTACTAGCTTTGAAAAAAGATGACCTAATTAACATCAAGTCTCAAAAATAACTCTAACATTTCGTCAGTTTTATTATCAACTATTTCAGTAATTATCAGCCACTTCTGATAGCTTTTGTTATATTCAACTTCTTTTTAATTAGAAATAAGCCAATACATTTAGCAACTCAGATATAAAATAAGCTACCATCTGCTTAAGTGCACCACTTTAAATTTCAGATGGTCTAGTAGGAAGGTAGATAATACTTTTGAATGCAGCTAAATTACTTCTGTTTTAGAGTTGTGTTAGGCACTACCTGCTGTACAGAGGCCATCAAGATGTGTCCTGGAGCAAAGCCAGGAGCCAACTGTGACAAGGTTTATTACTTCAGTTGATCTACAGTTGCTTTCATGGCAATAAAGGTAAATGAATATGGCTTGGGGTTTAGAATTATTTATGTGTGTATTTTATTGTGAAAGGATGAGAGCTCAATGGAAGCCTTCACATTCTCACTAACTTCATTGTCTGTCCCACTCCCTTGGGGCACCCAATTTATGATCCATCTGTTTTTCCTGTTCTGTGTTTCTCTGTTTCAGGAATATACTTCTGAAAAGTATATACTATAAGGAAAGGTGGAAGATTTAGAAGGTATTGATATCTTTATTGAAATAGAAGAAGGGTTACACATGGCTTGTGAATATGCTACAGTGCCCATGTAGATCAATCTTGGAAGACTAGGATCTCTCTGTAAAATTAAGGGGCTAATCCCAGTATAACATCTGGATTAAATTTTAGAGCCACTTTTACTCAACTAGTTGAGTCATTTCCCAGGAAAATAGTTTCCCCAAAGGAAATGATTGAAGATATTGCAAAATGTGTATCTTTAAGCAGATATCTCCTATTTGACCATCTCAAACTCTTGTTGTAACTGTGCTGTTTTAGCAGAGTTACCAAACAGGGGAAGCACACATTGAAACTGCCACAGATAATGCCATCTTAGCCGGAATTGCCCACCCTCAAAAGAGCAAAAACCAGAAGGGCCAGAAACCAAAACAGCCTCTCAAGGTGTTTGCTGATTTAGATCAGGCTAATCTCAACAAGTAGGTTGTGGCAAAACCTGCAAAAATCTCATCAAAATCATCAGATGGGGCTGGGAAAGCCAAAAACTTGGGAACAGGTAATTCAGTGTTTTTTGACACCAAAAACCATTTATGATGTCACCCAATTTTGCTCGCTTCTGAAGCATAGTGACAAAAATCACCCCTGGTCACATCATCAGTTCTCAAGCCCAATGTTGCAGATTGCTGCTTGGGGTGCAGGATTTCTACAGATTTTAGTCTACTACTCTTAATTCTTAGTACTGCACCAGTTTATGGTTAGTGGCAGCATGTAATAAGGACAGAAGAAAATAATATAATATGACAAAGCTGGTTATTTATTAATAGTAAGGAAGGTTATAAAGTGGGATGCTGTCAGGAAGTCAGGCATAGGTAGAAGCATTAGGTGACTCAGGACAGGGTACCGCCGGGCCAGCAGGTAATGCCCACCATAGGATGGGTGCTAACTTGATAATATAGGATACAGATTGCCCAAGCAAGGACCAGGGCCCTGAGTTAGACACCATAGTGTCTACCATTCCCGTCAAAGTAATGTAGAGTACTCCAAACAGCTGGGTGGACATGGTCTTGGTGGTAGTGATAGGTTCCATTGGGTGATCAGGTCGCAAGGTTAAGGGTGAAGTCACAGGACAAAGTAGGCAGGCTGATAATTGTATTTGTCTTTGAACAATCTTGGCGGTGTTGAGTATATACTTCTGGGAAGTATAATAAACAAGATAAAGGGGAATATTAAGAAGAGAATGATACTTTATTGGATATGAATATATGATAATTTATAGTATCATGGAAAGCCACATACCGTCCATGTATGTCATGATGGTCATGAGGCTTATCTGAGTAATGTTCCTCTTAAGTCACAAGGCTTACTCAAGTTGTGTTCTGCTTAGGAACTGGATTGTGTGATCCCCATAATAGATGGTCGGATGATAGTGGTGCCACCATCTTAATGATTAGTTGGTGAGCCATTTGGTGACTCATTTGGTGAACTACTTGGGGCGTCAATTCCCCAAGAGGGAGTAATCAAAGATGTTGCAACATCTCCCCCTGGGGTGCTGGAAGGCGGAGCCTTGGGGATTTTCTTAAGTGTGTCAGGGACACAAGCTTAGTATCGATCCAGTTTGGCGTTGGGAACAGGGAGTCTGGAGTTGTGCTGGGCTGTTCTTGCCTTACATAGGTGGAGTTGGTCATGGTGATCCGTTTTAGTTCAGTTTGGGCCCCAATTCCCTTGATGAGGTAGGTATTGTTGGGCTTGACTTCCATGACAATATCTGGTCCACATAGCCCTGGATCTAACTTATGCTGGTCATGTTTGACAACCCAGATTTTGTCTCCAACTTGGAATCTTTCCTGCTGTAGGGGGATTGCTTCTTCCTTGACTCTTTTGTGTTCCATTTCCTCTTGGTTTTTTCTAGCACATTGTACGTTGGGGTCACTGTTGTCTGGCACCTTTTTGGGCAGAGGTAACTATGGTCCTGTGGTTGTACTGAGAAGTGAGGGTTTCTGATCATAGACAAGTTCATAAGGCCTTTTTCCTGTATTGCAGTTGGCTCGTGTTCTGCAAACCATAATGGCAGTTGGTAGCATGTAAACCCAGGTTTTTGGATTGTTAGCAGATAAATTACTGAGGGCTTCTACACGCAAGCCTTTTAGTTGTTCTACTTATCCATTTGCTTGAGGGTGGTATGGGCTGGCTATGATGTGTTTTATCCCACTCTTGGCAAGATAGATATTGATGTCAATGGCCTTAAGTTCAGTGCCTCCATCTGTGATCAGGAGGTCAGGTTTCCCAAAAGAGGCTATGATTTCTTTCCCAATAAATTGTCTCACATCATTGCCTTTGTGTTCTTTTGTAGCTTGTGCTATAGGCCATCTGGTTGCATAGTCAATAGCTGTTATGATGTACTTCTTGACCTTGTCTTTTCCAGGCATTGGTCCCACAATATCCAACAACAATACCTTGAAGGGTTGTGTGATGGATACAGGTACTACTGACTTGGGTGGTGCCTTGGTTTGGGTGTACTTTTCACAGACTTTGCATTGTTCCAGTACCTCTCTGATATCATCTAGCATGTTGGGCCACTAGTAGTGTGTCTTAAGGTATTCATGCAAGTTTCTGCTACAGGTGTGTCCCAAATCTCTGTGATATCAGAGGATTGTGTCAATCTTTTGCATTGACAGGACGTAGGGTACAGTGTCATCATTTGGAAGTATTTGGTGCAAGGTACCATATACATTTTTGAAATGATATTTGTTCTTAAGGATCTTCTCTTGGATGTTCATTGGGGTTCCAGGTGGGAAGCCTTTCTGGAGATTCCCCATGATTAACATGGGCCAGTTGGGGTTGCCATCAGCGCAAAGGACATGTTTGCTGAATAGCCTTGACAGGGCATCTGCAGTAAGCATTTCCTTGCCTGGGTTGTATTTGATTTGCATGGGGTATCTCTGTATGAGACTCATCCATTTGTCTTGTCTCCTTGACAGGTGTTGTTGTTTTTAGAAGAATATCAGTGGCTTGTGGTTGGTGAGTACTTTGAATGTTTGGGCCCCTTCCAGATAGCATTGCCATTTCATAAGGCAATGTATGATGGCTAACAACTCTTTATTGTGTATGAGATTTCTTTTTTTGCCGTTGGATAGCTTCCTTGACTCATGCCACGGGGAGGAAGTCCTTTTCTGTTATTTGGATACCAAGTACTCCTCCTATGGCATAATCAGAGGCATCAGTTTCTAAATTGTATATTCCCTCATAATTTGGGTATTGGAGGATAGGGGCAGTGATCATACGTTCCTTTAGTTGGTAGAAGTGGTGGTCTTGCAGTGGCGTCCAGACAAACTTGGTTGTTTTGCCCGTAATGGCAGACAGGGGGCTGTTAGGGCACCCCAATCAGGGATAAACCTTCTTACATAGGCTATCATCCCAAGGAATGTGCGGAGTTTGCTCTTATTTCTTGGGGCTGGCATTTCAGCTATGGCGTGTATCTTGTTTAGATATGGTTTTATCCCACCCTTGCTGATAATGTGACCAAGGAATGGAAGTTCAGCCAAAAGAATAGCATTTTGACGGGTTTGCAATCAGTTTGTTTTCTTAAAGGATGTGAAGGACCAGGAGGACATCTTCTCAGTGCTGTTTGAGGTTTGGGCTGTAGATGATGATGTTGTCCAGGTAGATGATTGCCCATTTTCCAATATTTTATTTGAAAATCTTGTTTATGAAGGTCACAAAGGTACTAGGAGCGTTTGTCATGCCAAAGTTGAGAACAACACATTCAAAGGATCCATATTTAGTTCTAAATGCAGTCTTTGGAATGTCCTCAGGCTTTACGGAAATTTGATGGTAGCTTGCTGTCAAATCAATCTTTGTGAAGATTTGGGACCCCCCTGTGACTGTACAACAGTCACTGTTAAGTATTTAGCCAAATAAATACAACAAAATATAAAGATGCTCTGTTTTTGCTGTTTGTTTTATGTAGATAAGTTTGGCTGGAATTCTTCAGATAAAGATTCCTGAAAATTTAGTATCCATATTCAATAAAAGATCAGAAAGCAAGATTGGCCAAATCAATATTGGAGACTAGGTGTCTCAACAACAATTTAATTAACCAGGAAGATTAATTAATAAATACATGGGAATATAATTAATAAGGATTTAATTATATTGGTTAATTGCCTTGACTGTGTCAAGAAGTTTGGTTAAGATTAATCAAAATTAAACCCCCAAATTTTGGGTTAAAAGCACCATTTTGGCAAATTCATTAGGTTAGAAGCACTGCCTAATTGATTTGAGAAGCGCCAAGGCGCCACTTGGGGAAATTGCTGGGCGCCGCGGTGGCGCCTGGTTTGAGTTTTGAAGTGTTTTAATGGTTTTAAGGCAAAACCATTAAATGCAAAAATAACTAAATAAAGGCAATAATGTCTAGGGATTTAAGTTTTATCAGCTGGTTCCCAGTTGGAACATTGATAGCTGAGTTTTGTAATGTGTATATTCCACAGGGTTTTGGCACCGGGAGCTAAGGAAGCTCCATGCCAAATTAATACATTGAGATGAATGGCGTCAGGTGACTCCTTCTCATTGTAGGTTAATTCTCATAGACTGAGAATTACAGGGGATCTTGTAGGTAAAGATCTAGGTTTGGATGACTCAAATGTCATAGACCACGTTATATGAATCATAGGTTGATTCAGGAACCAGAGGGGTTTTCAGCCAAATATGCCCCAAATGATATATAAGCAAAAACAGCTAAATTTTAATAAAGATATATTGTCAATTTTGACGCTTTCCCCTCAAACTAGTTTCTAATTATCATGTTTTCTTTACTATCATTTGAAAGAGCAAAGTTTGGGGTGCTTTGTGTAGAAACCGCTGCTGCTAGGAAGGAAGCTCCTACCAGTTCACTTGAGGAGGCTTGGGCAAGTTTGGAGGTCTCTAAGATAGCACCTGAGGAATCTTTGGTAGAAGTGAAAGCGGCTTTTGAAGAACTATATTCCAACTATTTTGCAAAGGAGGGAACTCCTGCACAAGGAAATTGAGTTTATTTATGGGACTCCTGGAACTTGCTGTTAGGGTTCAATGAAATTTTACAACAGGTGAAGGACAGAGACAATCATGAAGTTGAGGCGTTAAGAAATAGGGAGGAAAAGAGTGACAAAATTATGGCTTGTTGGCAAGATGAAAATAAAGTGTTGTCTCACAAAATTGCCTCCCTGGAGGCAAAGCTCATCAAAGCTTTGTCACAGGAAGGTAATGGTAATAGGAGTCAAGGGCAAGATAACGGCAAGTTTGACTGGTTGGACCTGGATCTGTCACACCCCCAGAGCAACAAAAAGGTTGTCAATCAGGGGCAGGGGATACCTGTTCTTAATTATGACCTCATTGAGTGCTCTGTAGTCTGTGACTAGGCAGAGGCCTCTGTCCTTCTTGGCTACAAAGAAGACAGCAGCACCAAAGGGCAACTTTGATGGTTGTATGAGTCCTTTCTCAAGGGCTTCATCAAGGTAAGTCTTTAGGGTGTTGTCTTCTTGTGGCGTAAGACAGTAGATAGGTTGTGCTTTAGGCACAATCCCTTTTAGGTTGATCTCATGTTGTATGCCACGGTCTGGTGATAAACCTAGTAGGGCTTCTTGGAAGACAGAGGAAAACTCACTGACTAGTTGATCTTGGATACCGTTCTCTTCACCTCTTGTCTCTGTATTTTTGAAGTTGATAGCTTTGTATGTACAGGTGTTGCATTTGATCTTGCTAGGGTCAGTTTCCTCTTCTGTTTCCACAGTTTTCATAAACACATGATCTTTCATAAGCGTGTCAAGATGAGTTGGGTAAACATGGTGATGCATCTCACCTCGCTGTATGGTGAGGGTAGCACTATCCCAGTCAATATGAGGTTTGGTTTTTTTCATCCAATCTAGGCCAAGTATAACATCATACTTGGGGATTGGTATGATGGGGCCACTGAGCATAGTTTGTACGTCTCCAATTTGGGCGCAGAAAGGGTTTGCCTCTTGTGTGACTGGTGTGCTTTGGTTGTCTGCCATAAAAATTCTCTTGATGTTGCTTTGGCATGCAGGTAGTTTCATGAGGTTGGCAAATTTATTGTCAACAAGGAATTGGTCTGTTCCATTGTCAAATAGTGTGGTGCCCTTATATCTGCAAAAACAGAAAGGATAAGTGAGGAGTTTATTTCCAGTTTGGGCAGCAAACAGTAGAGGCTTGCTGGAGGATACTTGGATCATGGTGATTGAATTCACGTCCTGGTCCCTGTACAAGTCTTATAAAGTGGGGGAGGGTGGCTTGCCTAAGCACTCCCCTGAGCTTTTCCCTCCTTGTTGTTATCTTCAGTACTTTCTTGGTTAGCCTAAGCTGTACGGTTACTGATTTGAGGATGGGTGTTATTGGCTCAATTATTTTGCTTTTTTGGTCAAGGGTCCTTATTGGCTGTAGGGCTCTCCTTGCGCTTGAAGTTGTATGTAGGTTGTCAGACTTTTGAGCTGCACAATTTTCTTCCAAGAATATATCTTCAAGGTTATTGCAGCAGGTCATGTCAAACTGTTGCCTAATGTGCGTGGGGAGGCCATTGTAGAAGTCCAACTGTGGCCTGGGTTCATCAAAGTTGATGGTGTTGGGAGCACAGTTGTGTAGATCCTTGTATGCAGTAATGTATTCCTCAATTGTTTCTGTCATTTTGAACGTTCTGAGTTTGATCATGATTACAACGTTGGAATCCTTCACGGAGAACTTTTTGAGGAATGCAGTTTTGAATACCTCCTAGTTTTCCTTCTGGTTGGGGTTTTGGTCTAGTCATTTTCTTAAAAAACGTGAGGAAGTTTCTGTGACACATAGGGCAATCTTGCCGGCCCTAACTCTGCAGGGGTAGTCCACTTGATTGAATTTGCTTTGTGTACTGTTGATCCATATGGAGGCATTTTCCTGACGTAGCCCTGCAAAAGCCCCAATTTCTGCTGAATGTAGGCGTTGGAATACAATGTTAGGTATTTCAGGTTGCTGTGGTTCTGTTGCAGCTGGGACTGCAGGTAACAGTATTTGGGCTTTGAGAGTGTTGTACTGTTTGATGGGTATAAGGAAGTTGTTGTAGATGACGAGGCCTGTAGGGACGTCTTATACTTCTTTGTAGTCTCTCCAGATGTTAGGGAGTACCATTGCTTGGGTCCTTTTCTTAGGAGGAATTTTTCCTTTGAGTTGGGTAGGTATGAATGACCTATCTGTGCTACCACTGTCAAGTATACACTTCTAGGAAGTATAATAAACAAGATAAGGGGAAGATTTAAGAAGAGAATGATACTTTATTGAATATGAATATGGAACAATATATAGCATCATGACAAGCCACATACTGTCCATGTATGTTACAAAAGTAACAACTTCAAGGCCCCAGGCGGGAATCAAACCCACTCCTAGCCACCAGGTGGGGAAGATTTGCCCGCAACTAGATTTTTGCTTTATGAAGCAAATCCAGGTGCAGGAACCACTCCTGCCCTGGTGGTAGCTGCAGGGCCTGTTCTGGGCCCCAAAAGCTATGAACAAGCCTTGGTGGGTTTGGCTGGGCCTGGGCAGGCTAATTTTAGCTGCCCAGTAAACCCAGTTCAAGCCCACCCTCCATTTAGTAATTTGAGGTCCCCAATTGGTGACCCCTTTTTTAATCAAGTTCCTGGGCCTCAGGAAAGCCAGTCAAGCCAGTCCCAAAAAGGTGATCAAATTGGGAAAAATCCCATAACCCCAGAATCCAAACCTGTCAGAAACAATGGCCAGCCAATCCAAGATGGACCACCAAAAAGCCAAACAACTGTTCCTGAAAACCCCAAAAATGACCTTGAAGTAGCCAACCAAACAGCAGAACCTGAGATGTCAAGACTTGCCACCCAAATAGCACCAGAATTTGCCCAGAGGCACTTTTTATATGATTAAGTATATAAATCAGAAGCACCTGAAAAAGTTCTGTATTGTCATCCTTACCAAATAAAGTTTTTATGAACCTTTGGTTCACCAATCTGTTTCCATACCTATTTTTAATACTTTGCCATCTGCATACACCCAAAAGTCAGCACCCAACCACTGGGATAGATAGACAGACTTCAGTTGACAAAACAGAAGCCTTTGACTACTACTTTCCTCCCAACGTTCCATTTGGCCCTGTGCATTTCACTGAGTATCCCCCAAATCCTGACCACAAACCCTGGACCTTGGAAGACTTGCAGTGATACACCCGCCCAAACACACCCAAGGAACCCTACCAAATTGTCTGTGACAGCAAACAATCACCATTTACCCTTTGATCTTAAACAGGAAATACAAAAATCCTGCTGCCTACCTGGTCCCCATGCAACCACCCCCAACACCCAACCCTCTCAACCCCACCCATTTCTGATACTGCTGGCCAGAGTAGTCTATTCCTGGGAGTGCTTTACCTGGAGCTCACAGGATTGATTGACTCTGCCTTGCCAGCAGCTGGGCCTTGGGCTACGGTTGGGAAGGCCTTTTACTATCTGGTAAAGTTAGGTGCCATCATCTGGTGGGCCATGCCAGTACCTGCTTCAACTCCTTTCTCACCTGCTGGAGCTCCATAGTACTCTTGGTATCCTGAAATTATGACAATCACCCCAAACTTGGTAACCTGGGCCCCAATATGATATTAGCACTTGGGGCTACTTGTATGTTTGTTTTTATGATAATCACTATTACTGTTATTTGTGGCTATCATACCAAATCTCCTCCATGTGGAAGAAAACAACCTGGACCTTGGATGATTCCAAGGATGCTCCAGAGAGAAAAGACCCAACCACAGCAACCTCCTCCCAAGTACAGAACATCATTATGAACCAAACCACCTCCAATGTGACCATGCCCAAGATGGGCAAGCTCAGCCCAGAGGAAGCTAGAAGAGCCATGCTGGTACTACAACTGCACTTCATAGCCAATGACACCGCCTATCTCAACAACACAGTCAAAGTCTTGGGAGTAGTATCCATGATAACAGAGGACACCCTAGACTGGTTTGGTAAGGCTACTACCAACAACATAGAGTTTTGCTTAGACTATGCTCAATTTGAGGCTGAACTAATGGCCACAGGAGAGGACCGAAATACCTGTTAATTTGCCTTCATGACTCTGTTGGAGTTCAAGCAAAATGGCTGCCCACTTCAGACCTACGTAGAAGAGTTCACCAAACTACAGACCTGTGCTATGCTGGACAAAAAATTGGCTGCCATCCTATTCAGAAAAGGCATGAACCAAGGGTTAAAGGACCTCCTCAAGCACCCCCCACAATTTGGTTAGAAGAACTAATTGGGCTCTGCCAAGGACTAAGCTTGAACCAAGAAACTCACAGCACCTCCCCCCATGGACCCTGAATGGCCAGAAGCCCTGTGGCAGCCAGACCAGCTATGACACCTGAGAAGTTACAACAACATTACAGAGATGGGTTGTGTTTCCACTGCCATGAAGCAGGGCACCAGAACAGAGCCTGCCCTAGAAGAAACCAAACTTAAGGCTCTCTTGCCCAATTAAACACTACCTCCCAGTCTTATAAGTATATCATAGCAACCCTAGAAGTAGGAGACAAAGTATTTCACAAAAAGGCTTTCTTAGACACAGGAGCTGATAAAAGTTTCATTGACCCCATATTGGCATCCAAACTAGGACTCACCCCCTCAGATACTCAATTCCAAGTCACTATGGGAAACAGTTCAACTGAAATTTGCCAAGAATGTAACCAACACCTCAAGCTGAAGATTGGGCAAAACACTTACCCCTCATCAGTTATCTTGTTGAAAGGATTACCACACCCATTGATACTTGGAGACTCCTGGGCTGAAAAGCATGATGCAATCCTGAACTATTGTGATCAAACTGTAACCCTGGGAAAGGGATCTAACCCTGAAACTGTACCCATTCAGCTGAGCTCCCATGTAGTACCCCTCACCAAACTCATGACCATGTGATTGGACCCTTTCTCAGGAAAGCTGCCCTCAGCCCTCAAGAAATGGGCCAGTGTCTTCAGCAAAGAGGCAGCAACTCAACTACCTGAGCACTCTATCTACAACCACGCCATTGATTTACTCCCTGATACGCAACCCAGCCACAGCCCCATCTATAGTTGCAACCACAAAGAACAGGTGGCCTTGAAAGTGTAAATTGAAGACATGACCAAGAAAGGATTTATCTGAGTCTCAAAAGCCCCATGCTCTTCTTCCTTACTATTTTCTGGGAAAAAAGATAGGGGAATGAGACCTTGTATAAACTACCAGAAGCTGAACAAAATCACAGTAAAAAACCAATACCCCATACTTAATGACAATGATCTATGTGACTTCTTGACTGGGGAACAAGTATACTCTAAGATTGACCTCCAAGACGCTTTTAACCAAATCTGAATCAAAGAAGGCAATGAATAAAAAATGGCTTTCAAAACTCTATATGGACTCTATGAATACCTGGTCATGCCTTTTGGACTATGCAACGCCCCTAGTACTTTCCAGAGGATGATTAACTCAGTCATTGGTGAATACCTTGATCAATTTTGTGTGGCATACCTTGACAACATCCTGATATATAGAAAAACGCATGAAGACCACCTCCACCACCTGGACCTCATATTGGAGAAACTAGCAGCAGCCAACCTCCACATAAAACTCAAGAAGTGTGAGTTCTTCCAACCTGAGGTAAAATTCTTGGACTACATAGTACAAACAGGTGGGTTTGCCATAGCCCAAGATAAAGTGGACACAGTCACAGCTTGGCCCACCCCCACCTGTCGGAAAGACGTTAGGAGTTTCTTGGATTTAGCAAACTAATGTAGAAATTTCATAATTTTTCTCTCATATTACTCTGCTCCTGACCCGTCTTTACTTGGAAAAAGTCCAGTTTGAGTGGACCTCTGACTGTGTTGTTGCCTTTCAAGCCCTGAAGTTGGCCTTCATCTCTGCGCCTGTGTTGGCCATGCCTGACCACACAAAGCTGTTCATCCTGGAAACCAACACTTATAACTTTGCCCTGGGAGGGATCCTTCTTCAGGAAGGAGGGGATAATATGCTACATCCTGTAGCATATTACTCCAAAAAAATGATCCCTGCTGAAGGAAATTATCCTATATACAAAGAGGAAATGCTAGTCATAATGAAGACCTTGAAACACTGGCGCTGGTACCTTTGTGGCGCTGAGCACCCAGTAAAGGTCCTAAAAGATCACAAAAACTTGGTTTACTTCTTCAAACCACGTCAGCTTAACCAAAAACAAGCAAGATGGGCTCTAGAACTGGCAGACTACATACTAGAAATTGACTATAAACCTGGAAAAGTAAACATTGTCCCAGATGCTCTAAGTAGAAGAGCTGACCTGATCCCATCCTCCACCAAGTTGAGAGATTACAACACTCATACCCTGTTGGATAGAGCCAGTGGAAGAATACAGCTAAACTACCTGAAAATTGTTGCTAAGAAATCAGACATATTAGAAGCCCAGGAAAAGGACTCTGCTGCCAAGACCACGGTTTCAGATCATAACACAACTAGAAAGTCCCCTATACAAAAGAGGTTACTCACTAAAGGGAACCACCCTACTGTTCTGAGGAAGAATCTATGTACCAGAAGAATTGGACCAGATTTCTGTTCTAAAGGACTATCACAACTCAGAACTAGCTGGCCACCCAGGCTGCCACAAAACCCTTCAAAGCATCAAAAGGAATTACCTGTGGCCCAAGATAAACGCAGATGTTATCAACTACATTGAGGGCTGTGAGACATGCGGGCACATCAAAACAAGACACTCTAAACCAGAAGGCCTTGTCTGCCCTCTAGACATCCTTTCAGGCCCCTGGAAGTCGGTATTCATGGACTACATAGTTGAACTTCCACCCTCCAAAGACTATAACACAATTCTAGTGATGGTTGACTGTTTCATCAAAATGTCCTACTTTGTCTCCACAACTACCCATTGCACCACCGCTGAACCCGTCTGTCACTTTTATGACCAAATAATCACCCAACACAGAACCCCTGAAGAAATAGTGACAGACCAAGGACCACAGTTCATAACTCATTATTGAGCACAAGTGATGAAAGACCTAGGAATCAAAAGATGTGTGTCCACTTTTTACCACCCCCAGACCAACAGCCAAACCAAACAGATAAACCAGATTTTGGAACAGTACCTCCAATTCTACGCAAACGCTGATCAAGACAACTAGGCAGACCTATTATCCACAGCCCAGTACACGTACAATAGAAAAAATCACGTGTCCACTGGGATGTCCCCCTTTAAAGCTAATTACAGATTTGAACCCACTTGGGACCCCAAGATTGGAAACCAGGAGTCTAAAAAAGCAGGTAGAACCTGGATGGAACACATCCACAAAACCCAGATAACCTGCTCCTGAAACCTAACCCGCGCAATACTGACCTACAAAGCCTTTGCTAACAGAAAGCAAACACCTAGAAAACCAAGGGATTGGGGATGAGGTCTATCTAGACTCAAGGAACATACCCCTAAATGTCTCATGCCAGAAGTTAGCTTATTAAAGAAGCGGCCCCTACCAGATCACAGGCCAAGTAGGAAAAGTAGCTTACTGTCTGAAGTTACCCAAGACCTGGAAAATACATGACATATCCCACCAATCCTTGCTGTTCAAAAAGGATGGAACTTCCCTGCCCCACCAGAAACTGAAGACTGCCCCCACCCATCCTGGTAGGGAGATCCCTTGAACACAAAGTAGAGTACATACATGGCAACCATACCCACTACTGCAAGCCACAGTAATATGTCAAGTGGCTAGGATATCCGCCCAGGGAAGCACCTGGGAATCAGCTGACAATCTTACCAACACAGCTGATGCTGTTCACCAGTATTGGGAGAAGAAGAGAGCCAAGTCTGGTTTATAAGGGGATAGTGTTACAAAAGTAACAACTTCAAATCCCCAGGCGGGAATCAAACCCACTCCTAGCCATCAGGCGGGGCTAGAGGGCGGGAAGATTTGACCTCACCTGGATTTTTTTCTTTTTGAAGCAAATCCAGATGCAAGAACCACTCCTGCCCTGGTGGTAGCTGCTGGGCCTGTTCTGGCGCCAAAAGCTATGTCCAAGCCTTGGTGGGTTTGGCTGGGCCTGGGCCTGGGCAGGCTATTTTTAGCTTCCCAGTAAACCCAGATCAAGCCCACCCTCCATTAAGTAATTTGGGGTCCCCAATTAGGGACCTCTTTTTTAATCAAGTTCTTTGGGCTCAGGAGAGCCTGTCAAGCCAGTCCAAAAATGGTGATCAAATTGGGAAAACCCCCAGAAGCCAAACCTCTAGAACCAATGGCTAGCCAAGCCAAGATGGACCACCAAAAAGCCAAACAACTGTTCCTGAAACCCTCAAAAATGACCTTGAAGCAGCCAACCAAACAGCAGAACCTGAGATGTCAAGACTTGCCACCCAAATAGCACCGGAAGAATGCCCAGAGGCACTTTCATATGATTAAGTATATAAATCAGAAGCACCTGAAAAAGTTCTGTATTGTCATCCTTACCAAATAAAGTTGTTATGAACCTTTGGTTCACCAATCTGTTTCCATACCTATTTTTAATACTCTATCATCTGCATACACCCAAGAGTCAGCACCCAACCACTGTGATAGATAGACAGACTTCAGTTGAAAAAAACAGAAGCCTGTGACTACTACTGTCCACCAACGCCCCATTTGGCCCTGTGCATTTCACTGAGTATCCCCCAAATACTGATCACAAACCCTGGACCTTGGAAGACTTGCAGTGGTACACCTGCCCAAACGCACCCAAGGAACCCTATCAAATTGTCTGTAATGGCAAAGCAATCACCATCTACCCTTTGATCTTCAACAGGAAGTACAACAATCCTGCTGCCTAACTGGTCCCCATGAAACCACCCCCAACACCTAAACCAACCCTCCCAACCCCACCCATTTCTGATACCGCTGGCCAGAGTAGTCTATTCCTGGGAGTGCTTTACCTGGTGCTCACAGGATTGATTGACTCTGCCTTGCAAGCAGCTGGGCCTTGGGCTGCAGCTGGGAAGGCCTTTTCCTATCTGGTAAACTTAGGTCTCATCATCTGGTGGACCATGCCAGTACCTGCTTTGACTCCTCCCTCACCTGCTGGAGCTCTGCGGTACTCCTGGTATCCTGACAATGTACGTCATGGGAGATCATGAGGCTTATCTGAGTAGAGTTTCTCTTAAGTCACAAGGCTTACTCAAGTTGTATTCCCCTTAGAAGCTGGATTGTGTGATCCCTGTAATAGATGGTCAAATGATAGTGGTGCCACCATCTTAATGATTAGTTGGTGAGCCATTTGGTGACTCATTCAGTGAACTACTTGGGGCGTCAATTCCCCAAGAGGGAGTAATAAAAGATGTTGCAATATTGGCATTACATACCACTTTCCTTTGCAGCCTATTGTTTTTGTCTCTCTAGTTCTTAACAAGGGGTTAGTAATGAGTATGTTATCCAATTTGAACTCAGAGTAGGCGGGTTTAGTGGGTATTCAGTGAAATGCACAGGTCCAAAAGGGGCTCTAGGGGGATGATATAGTGCCAGGAGCGGTTTGGCAGGTTGGTCTCTGGGGCAAGCAGTTGCCTGATTGTCTACTTGACCCAAGTTGAGATGAAAAATCACTAAAACTAGATAAGGTAGTATTTGCTCAAACCAAAAGTGCATAAACTTTATTATCAGAAATGACAATATGGTTATCCCCATACTGCTGGGGTTCTTATACCATGAGATTTTTTTCTTTGACTTTCACAGACTTCAGGTTTGCGGACAATGCACTGGTAGGGCCTGGATCTTGGCATAGGGTTTGAGGGCAGCGGATCCTGGTTGTGCTTGTTATGGTGAACAGAAGTGGCAATGCTTTGCTCTAACACTGCTAGTTGCTATTTCACCTGAGCCAGCCAATTTATTTCCCATTCTGGACTGGAGACTGACAGCAGCTGATACTTATTGGAAGAGCTAGTAGTAGGCTGTGTATTAACCTTCTTTAGGCAAGCAACAACCTCTGTGTAAGTCAGGGTCTTCAGTGGTACAAGGTTGGCAGCAATCTGATGACCATTTGGGGGATCTCCCTTCACAAGCTGGTGGGTTGCAGAGTAATTCAACAACTCAAGTTTTTGACTCAATGGGTTGGCAGGTCCCTGTCCCTCCTGGGTAACCTGATTAGTCTTCAGAGAGTCAGGATTTGATTCCAGGGTTTTCAATGCTGGTATTGAACTTTCAGTCTTGGCCGCTGGCAGAACAGCGGATTCCTGTCGCTCTTGAATGGGGCAAGGCATCTCCTGTTGCCCAGGAGTTGGCTCAAATGGCAGTCTGGAGGGTCCTTGTCTACCCTGGTTAGTGTAAGGCATTTCCTGAGGGCCAGGGTTCAATTCCTGGGTTTTCAATACAAGTATTAAAATGTCATACATGACAGATGCAGATAATCACTAATTGTCTGTAGGAGGCACTTTCCAGAGAAACTATCATAAGGAGATTGGAGGATGTTGGGCATAGGAAACAGAAGGTGACATCAAAAAATCAGCTTCATGTGGCTTGCTTGATTTAAAATGTGGCTTGGTGTGGCCACAATTCCAACCAAGTTTGCAGAAGTAAAGCCCAAAGTATATGCATAGTTTATATACAACTTGATTACCACATTTGGAGTGCCAGTAATTAAGTTTAAAGATATAATAAAGCAAAAACAACATAACAATTTAATGTTCATGTGGTTATTTCATTGTTCCTTACATAAGTGGATCTTATTTGTCTGATTCATATTCAGAATGTGACATCCCCCCACAGGATCAGACAATCAGTTTAAAAATGTGTGGCACCCTTGATAAGCAGCCATGACAGGCAGATGTCCTAAAAGAGCACCAAAGATAGACAGGAAGAGAGTGTAAGTAGTGATCACTAATAGGGCCAAGCGTCAGAGGCCAGTGCCAACAGAGGAGACCATCAATAAGCTATTAGTACTCAATGATGTGGACAGCCAGTAATTGGACCTGAGAGTTCAACTGGACTAGGTAGTAGTTTCCCAGTTATTATTGACAAGAGTAGACCCTTTGTTTGCTGCCTTTTCCTTAGCCTCAAAGAAGCCAAGGAAAGTGACAAGAACTAAGTTTCAAAAAGAGAATAAGTCCCATAGGTAGTTCTTCATGCTTGCAACATAGGGTTATCTGAAGGAGTTAATAGCTTTTTAATTTAATGGTCAAGTACTCTCAGGGATTCATCAGGCAACCGTGGTTTCTTGATAAAGGAAGTTATTTGGGCTTGTGAGATGCCTGGTGCAACAGAGATAGTGTGGTCAGTTGGGTAACTTCTGAAAACTCTGTGTAACTTCTTCAGTGTGGGTTAAAAGAGATGATAAAGAATTACTCTGTGGATAGGCTTGCCTATTTAGTGCCCATGATAATGGCCAAGAGCCTGGTTCTTAGAGAGACTAACCATTGTACCTTCAAGTTTGAAAGAAACATGAGATTCTTCTTGGACTGGGTTATTTCAGTCTTCTATGAGATTAGAGGTCAAGTTTCAGCTAGGTATGCTATTTGGGAGAATCTTCTTTGGTATTGCATCTTCTTGGGTGCTGTCTTTCCTATGGCAATATGGGTCAATCATGTTTCTTGTCTGGTGGGGGTTTGTTGCCCAATCCTAGGTCATTGGCTTCATAGATCTGTAGGCAACCAGTTGTCTTTACTGGCTGCCATTCAGGTGGTAGAACAGTTGGTGCAATACTGGAAGAGTCTTGTCAGTCTCCAAAAATGCTTGTTCTTTAATTCTTATTCCTCATACATTCATACATATCACTATCACAAACAGGACAATAACCTATGAAAATTTTAATTTGGTTTATTTTTTTCATGTTGTCATCCTCATTGGGGTTTAATCTTGACTAATAGGAGCAGCAGACATGTATTGAGTGTGTACTCTAGTAATTAATTGCCCAGAAGGGGCCTTTTTTAGGATTTATGAGTTAGGACCCTTCTTCTGGATAAACTGGGCTGGGCCTTGCCATAATGAGGCCAGTTTGGATTCTATTCCATAGTTTCTGTTGCTGAAGAAGTATACCAAGTCTTCTATAGTGTATGTGAGCAGGGCGTTTGGAGGAAGCTTTCTCAAGGTCTTTGAGCTTATGGTTTAAGTTCATTGTGTAGGCCTCTGATTACAAACAAAATATAGTTTGAATGTGCCTATTTAAATAGGCTTCCAAAGATACACCAAGGCTGGGCTTCACCAGAGAGTATAATAAGGGTGATAGTCCTGGCTACTGTCTATATAGTAACTGAAAGGGCGGTTTGCCAGTAGCACAGTGGTAATAAATATTATATGCAAAGGTGACAGCTGGCATAAAAGTATCCCACTAAGTCCCATGTCAATAGCTGAGCTTACAGAGGATCTGTATCAAGCTACCACTGGTCTTTTCTATCATTACATTTGTCTGAGCATGATAGAGTGTGGACAGGGGTTCACCAATTCTCATCAATTGATTGAGGCAAGGGAGAATATAGCTGATGAATTTAGTCACATTTTCAGGGAGCCAACCTGTAGTAGATTTGGGCTGGTTGGCAAGAGGACGCCTCATAGTCATGGGGGGGAGTGCCTACCACAGGATGAGTGCTAACTTCACAATGTAGGAGAACAATTTGCTCAATAGGGCACAGGGGCTGTTGGCAGGTAACATGTAATTCAAAAGACCAGTGAGTGTAATATAAAAGATGAAAAACAACTGGGGAGAGATTGTATTGGCGGTGGTCTTATGTTCATGTGGTAAAGTGGGTCTGGGGGTCACTGGCAGTGTCATGTGTAAAGAGCAAGCCGGTTTGAGAGAATACTCAGAGGGATATGCTGGGCCAAAGGGAATTACTGGATTTCAGAGTAATTTGGGTGGCTTGGCATCTGCTTCTGGTAAATGGTAGGCTGGCAGGGCTGGGTCAGAGTGATTGTTCTGTGAATGTAAAAGTGCTAAGAGCAAGTATGGAATAGCTAGGGAGAACCAAAGGTCCATAACACTTTTATTGCAAGAATGACAATGAGCAGCTTCCTGGCAATTCCAGGGTATAAGTATGCTCATCTTCCATGGAAAAGTTTTGCTGCTTCCTTTGGGCTGGGTGCTGGAGTCTACCTGGGCTTGAGAAATCTTGATGGCATCAACTGGTGGTGGTGTGTTATTGGCTGAGCTTGGATAAAGAATTTTGGTTTACAACTTAGTCTTGAAGAATTTGTCATCATCCCACAGACTGCCAGGCCACAGAGGCTGGTGTTGGCTTTGGATCCAATTTTGTGACACCTCATTGGCAGAGTGCTGGCAGTCCATGGGTAAACTCTCCAATTTTAGGTAACTAATTACTAGGTTGGTTGGGTCCCTGTCCAGGAACAATTTGCAAGTGGTCAGTGCTTTTTTAGCCAGGATCAATGATTTTTTTTTCCAAAATTGGGTTGGCTCCTGGTTCAATTCTAATGATCTTCAAGCTGGTGGTTCCTGGTTTGGGTCCCATGACACACAGGCTGGCGGTTCCTAGGAATTTGGGCTTTGAACCTGGGAGGCAGGACACCATCCATTTGTTTGTCAGTGGTGAATCATTATTAGGATCAAGTTTTGAGTTGCACGGGAGGGACACTGTCCCTTTGATAGTCAGTAGGCAAATGTCACTTGTAACACACATTTTCAGTCAACAAAAAATGGGGTTAGACATGCTTGTATATTATGTTCTTCAAGATGAAGGTGGCTGTCACCAATGTAGATTAGTTGGTAAATGCTTTGGCTTCTACCTACCTATTCAGATGATCAACAGCTACAATTATGATTTTTTTGCGGTTATTAGTGACTAAGAAGCAGCTCACCACATTGATGACTACCATACAAAAGACAAAACCAAGGTGGGAAATTTTGTGCTAGAACTTGGCAGCCTTAGGCCTTTTGATGTTGCAGTTGTGACAGGCAGCTAGAGTTTTCAATACATCTGAGTGCATGCCATCTCACAAACAGTGTGTGAGAATTAAGGAGAAATCCAATAGAAATAAAACCATGCTCTCAACCATAATAAATTCATGGTTTCAGCAACAACAAAATGTTTGCTACCAACAGTTCCTGGAAGGCCAAAGGGGGATGTAATCAACTGAACACACAAAGCAACAGATAAAACCAAATGGCCAGTTTTGTAAGGTCTTGCCCAATAGGCTGCAAGATTATGTACTATAAATATTTAAAGCAGTTGGGTTGAGATTTAACGGCAACAGTGGCCATGTTGACACTAAAAATGTTGACACTTTTAATGTTGAAACCTGTCAGGGACCCACTTGATAGGGAACAAGTTCCCAATCTGGTGGGCTAAGGCCCCTAAATTGAGCCCTGCTATTACTGATCTAATGGGTACCGTGATCATGGCAAGGCGGCCCAAGTGGCCCAGGTAGGCAAATCTTCCCATCATAGAGCTGAAACAACCCAACAGATAGTAACCTGCCACGTATGTTAACAGGTAGAATGAGGAGTTGGGCCTAACTAACAAGGGTTCTACTAGAGGAGGAGGTGTAGAAGAACAACCATAATGAAATTTCCTCCCCCAGTGACCAGAGGGATATTTAAACCAACCATGGGCCAGAGATCCCTTCTGGTGAGAATCATCTGGGAGGAGTTGTGCCAGTCAGTAGTTGGCGTTGGGTTCTCCAAGGCTAGCACCACAGGCAAGAAGGAAGCTAGAAACCAGAACAGGAAAAAAATTCCCTGCATGGCTTCAAAAGGAATATTTAGTAAAGCTTTAATCAAATAGAGTACTATGAATTCTTTATTGTTGGAACAAGTAATAAATAGTGAGGGTGGCTCATTTAAATATCCCAAAAATAGAGGGTGGAACATTTAAGAGGTTAAGTGAGTAGAAGGGGATTTGAAATGAAGTTTCACTGAAATTATGGAGAGAAGATTATCTTTACAATTTGTTGTTCTACCTGTAAATTAATAATATTACTTATAAATTTAAGAAGCCAGAGAAAACAAGAAGAAGACACAAGTAAAGCCATGCTTAAACAGCAGCTATAGTGAAGATGAGCGTAGAACAAGTGCAGAGCCCTTACCAAAGGTAGATAAGGCGGGTCCAAGATTGACAAGCCCAATTGATGCAGCCAATCAGATGTGCAGCGGTAAGGGATGTTGCCTAATAGATTACTAACCTTTTCAAAAAAAATTGGGTTTGAAAGCAAAAACTAACTAACTGAATTAATTTATAATAAATATGTAGTCTATTGGTTTGAACAGAGTTTTGACTAACATTCACCTCAAATTTAGGGTTCTGGGTTCAAATCCCAACTGGATCCAAGCCAGGATGTAAAATGGGGTTCAGAAGATGATTTTTTGTTTTCCCTACAATGTTGTCTTTGAAGAAATAAATCATAGAATTAAGGGAGTCAGGGAAATAATCCCTAACAACACCATAGTAAAGTGATGACCCAGTTTTACATAATGTTGTCTCCTGGATGTTGACACTTTTTTAAGTAACAGCACACTTTACTCTGAAAATTTATAATATAATTTTTTTTAAATACATCATTATACTAAAATGCCCCCAGAGAGTCCAAAAATGCAATAAAAAACACCACAAGTAATAAGAATAAGGAATACAAGAAAGTATTTTTCAATTCACTATGTGAAATTACACCCTTTAGTATAAAATTATTTTGTATTCCAATAAAAATTAAAATTACAAAGAACCAAAAAATATTTTATATATCATAATAACTAAAAAATATACTGTAAATTCAGAACCTGAACGTAAAAATGCGAGATTGTCAAATCCTTGGTCCAAATTTCAAATCACTTTTGCAGGCAACTCAGCTGAGTGAAAATTAAAATATTTAATAAAATCAAACATTTAATTTGATTTTTTTGAATTATTTAAATTGGCAAATTTTGAATCTCTTGAGCAGATAACTCAACTAACAAAAGACAAAACCCAGCAAACAAATGCAGGATACATGAATCAGAAATGCGGGATTCTAATGTACACTTTGAGATTTCCTGTATGTCAAACAAATTTTAGACATCATGTAAAAATTAACAAATCTGAAATTGCGGGATTGTCAAATCCAAGAACCAAGTATTAAATCATAATTGCAAGGAATTTTAAATAAATATAATTTATGTGTCTCAAAAATGATGCTAAAGGATCTAGAGTGGATTTGTGCTGATTCTTTTAGGAATCATAGGCATTCTCAAAAATCACCCTATTCCATTTTAGGGCAGCTAAAATTTATATGCTTGATTACAGTAGATTTTAAAAAATGTTAATCATAAAATAGAATTATATATTGCAATCTATCTTATCACATTTTCTTTTACTTAATATTTTTATAGTTCATTTCCTGTTGATAATGTGATTGCGTTTAATTGGATAGTTTCACCTCCAGTTGCCTTGGCAATAGGAAATCAAGTTGCCTCCCCAAGACCAGCTGTGGTTGCAGAGGCAACTTGATTTCCTATTGTCAAGGCAACTGGAGGTGAAACTATACAATTAATCGCAAGCACATTATCAACAGTAAATGAACTATCAATATATCAAGGAAAAGACAATGTGATAAAGTAGATTGTAATATATAATTCTATTTTATTATTAGCATTTTTTAAAATCTACTGCAATCAAGTATCCTTAATAGCAATACATGAATACATAGTGTAGTAAACTGATGGTTTATCTTTTCCCCTCCTTTCTTCCTTGAACTTTTAAAAAATTTCAAGGAAGAAAGAAGGGTAGCTCATATATTGTTATATAGTTTTGTGGCTGCTATATTAGTGATTTAGAGTGAAGAATATTGCCATATTTCCAGTTTAGACAATTTTATATTCTACTTAATTTCATTTCTAAAATGGTTGTTGAGATTGGATTTTCCATTTGATTTTATCCAGAGTGGAGCTTCTTGATTTGGGTTGATTTTTCCTAGTTTCTTACTGTACATTTAATTTGGATTCCAGTTTCTGCAATTAATATCTGAGTTTACTAGTGGCATTCAAAAGTGATTTGAAATTTGGTTCTTGGATTTGACAATCCCGCAATTCCATTAAACGTAGTAAACTTAATGAAAATGGTTGATGGATTTGAACACTTCAAATCTGATTCCAGTTAATTCATTTTGTCCATAGGAAATATGCAGTTCAACTTAAACTTTGCAAAGTGTCTATGAGTTCCTGCATTTTTAAAAATCCAAATAAAAATACAAAGAATTTAATTTAATTAAAAAAGGATATCCTGCAAAAGTGATTCAAAATTTGGACCAAGGATTTGACAATCCCACATTTTTACGTTCAGGTTCTGAATTTACAGTAAGGAAATTCTAATTTTTATTTATTAACTTTATAAAAGCACAACTGAAAATATCTCATACCTTAAAGATATTTTAACAAAATATAAGATATTTCTTAAAAAACCACGTTGAAACTGTATCTTAAATTTACCATTTATACCTAAAAAGATTATTAATATCCAAAAATAATGTGAACATTATAATTTAAAAAGTAAAAAATATACAGGCATAGCAAAGCAAGGTTTTTTGGGCTAATTAAAACCACAAGCAAGAGCAGTTGTAATATATTATAGGTACTTCTTGATCTCTGCCACCTTATATTTTTTCTTGACTACCTTCTGGACGCCCTCCTGGTAGTCCTGGTCCTTAGTATTTCTCTTCTTGGGGGACACTTGGTTGGCCAGGTCAGAAAACTTGGAAACAGTCTGGGTCTGCTCCTCCTGTAGCTTGACAAAGAACTTGTTGTATTTGGGGTTGGACCCAAACTTCACCTTCAGGTGCTTGTTCTAAACCTCCAGGCTAAAGGTGGTCTTCATCTCCCCCTTGATACAGACATCCTAGAAGTTCCATAGTGCTGTGGCCCTGCTCTTTCCTCTCCGGGAAGTCACCTTCTTGCCTACCCATTGCCCCTTGAAGTAATCAAGGTAGCCCTTATAAAAGGTGGAGTGCTTCTTGATATAAGCATCCTCAAGGAGGGCCTCAAAGCCAATCCCAGTATACTCTGGATGCACAAAAGCCAAGGCAGCAAACTGGGTCATGGCAAAGAGGCACTTCCCTTTACCATCATTAAGATGCTTCTCAAAAAGCTCCTTCTTGCTCTTAAGATTCTTGATGAGGGCTTGCCTAAAACAGAAGAAGCAGCCCTGTACTTCCACATTAAAGGTGGACTAAAAGGCTTGGAACTGAGCAAGCTCAAAGTCTGTGATGATCACCTTTGGCCCAAGTGAGCGCGCATGAGCTAGCTGCTTCACGGCTAGGGTGGACTCATCCTTCTCAGCAGAGGAGGGATTGGCCCTTGTGGCATGAGTGGGAGGGGGAGCTGGTTGGTGGAAAGGGAGCTCAAAGCATCCTGGGCAATTTTAAATGCTCTGAAATAGACCTATGTCTTGGCACCAGGAAGGAGAAAGAAAACAAGGGGAATGACCTGGTCATTGAACTATCCATGCAGGACCCAAAGCTGCTTAAAGATGATTAGGCAGGTTTAAAATGTGCTGTTGCACAGTCAGGTGGTAGCAGTATTGAGCTGCTCCAGGCTTTGGGTTATGGCGCAGGCAATGATCCTATCCTCCACTTCCTTCTCATTGTCATAGAGCAGGAACATCACTCCATCATCAGTTTTCTTGAGGGCATCAGAAAGGACCAGGTCTTCAATTGTGGTAGCACTCTTGGCTAGGGGGTTTGAGGCTTGGCGCCTATCACTAACAAACTTAACCAACTAGGTGTGGGTTGGCACCCTCTTCAGATTGGTGGGGGAGAGGTGCTTATAGGCAAGCACAGCCATATGAGTGGGGTTAAGGTCCTTAAAGGTAGGAATAATCTGCACAAGGTACCATTTGAGAATTCAGGAGATGGTAGTGTTGGGCATAATGCAGGTATGCTAACCCTTAATGTTTGGACTAAGTCCCAGCACTTAGTATTGTGTTGCACAGGGCAGGAGTGGTCCTCACAGGTATAGTTGCGGCTCTTGAAGCCCTATTTGGTGTTATTGCAGCTGAAGATGTAACTATTTGCTACCATGGCTGGCCCCCCTTTGACACTCATTATAGGGAAGTATTTTGGAAAGATGGAAGGAACCTTGAACTTCCCATCAACATTGCAGATATTATGGGCCAACATAGGGTCTCATGGACCAGCAGGAGCATGGTGGAAGCCAGGGAAGTAATCAGGGTAGGGATTTGTATCATCCCCAGGTGAACTTTAAGGAGAGGAGTTTGGTGGGGGAGCAGAAGGGGGCTTATCTTGGTGCTCCTCATGTGTAGGAGACTTATCCTTTGGAGGGGCTTTTTGGCTTGGCGCCACTTCTTGTAGGCTCCTTGTCTGAAGCCAAGTTGTAGAAACTGTGGTCAGTGACTGAACCATCAGATTTCTCTCTCCCAGTGGAGTGAGCGCAGCTCTTCTTGGGAGAGGGCTCAGGGGAGGGCTTTGGGGAGGGCTTGGGAGTGGCCTTCTTTGATGAGACAGGCTTCTTCTTGGTGGCTTTAGTGGGCTTGGAGGGACGCGTGGTACCCTTTGGTTGTTTTGAGGTGTTCTTGTCCTAAAATAATAAGTAAAAGGGTTTAAAATAAAGCAATGTATTTAGAAAACAAAAACAATAATAAAACATACTAAATACAAATTAAACCTTATAGGGTTTTTATTGGCATTTAAAGGTTTAAAAATACTTGAATAGTTTTTATTTTAATATAGTTTTAAATACCAAGTTAAAAGTTAAGAGATTTATGTAAAATTAGTAGCTTTATATATAGATTTTGTTTTAAAAATTATAAAATATAAAAGAGAAAAGTTAAAAATACAACATATCAAAAAATAAGATGTTTTTATTATGTAAAACATAAAGTTTTATATGTGAGAAGTGAAAAGCATCAACATTATGAGTGACAATTAGTAAAAAAAGCTGAATTCTCACTGTTGATTAGAAAAATTGTAGAAATCATTATTAATGACATTGTCACTGTCAACAATTTTTTGAAAATTTACTATGAAAAAACATAGTACACTTAATTAAATTTATGCAGGCTAGCAAATATTAACTGTTTTCTGTGTATTTTTACTCACATAATAAAATAAAAAATATGAAAATAAGTAAAAAAATAATCAAAGTTCTTTATTTTTTTATTAAAAGTTATATTTGGGTAGTGGTAATATGATATTTTACCATTGAATATATTGAAAGTTGTTAATAAGTGGTTTTCAGTAATGAAAAGGATAAAGTATCAACATCACTTACAACATCTTTATATGAGGGGACATATTAATTTAAGCTTAATTGCCCCACTATAATTTGCTTAAATCCACCCCAGTAGATGATCACAAGAAAATAAACAGCATTTCTGAGTGTCAACATTATTTTTAATAATAAATTCTATAGTGACTTACATAGTAACTCATGCTTAAATTATTGGATTGCTGTTAGCCACCAATCCACTTAATATATTAAAGCTGGAATAAAGGCCACATATATATTTATAAGATGAACATTTTAAGAATCAACTGTATACACAATGCATTTTTCTATATATTGAATTAAAAAAATATTTTTAAATGCACACTTAATTTCTTTGTTGTAGATGTTTCAGTTATGTTATTAAAAATAAGTTCATCTTAAAAAGGGTTGACATTGACACTTTTACGTTGTAAAAACAAATAAAAATAAACTAATTTTTATTAGTAAATGTAAACAAAAAATCTGGTTAAATTGTTTTTTATTAAAGTTAATTTTATACTGTGCCAAAATGGCCACAATTTTGTTGTGTTTTCTGGGTTTGCACCCCTGAACGTTTTAAAAAATGGGAATTAAGTTAGCGCAACTAGTAAAAAACATAGGAGATTTTGAATTTTGAGTCAACAGTGACCATGTCAACAAAGTGTCAACATGGCCACTGTCAACATTATTATTGTCAACATGGGCGCTGTTGCCAATTTAACAAGTAATGAAAAGTAGGTACTGTTTGTAAAAGGACCTTTATGAGGCCTGCTAAAAACCTATAGTTTGACACAAAAGGTGTCATTGAATTCACTAAACCTAAACAAGCTATATAAAGTAATGTGTTTAACAAAGATTTATTTGTAACTAAAGGAATGTCTACATTAGGACTTCACCATGGGAGTATCTTAAAATAAAAGTAGAGAGGTTATTCCTCATATAAAAGAATGATGACAGCAAATCAAATCAATTGTTGTCTGGCTATCTCCATTTTAACTATCCTAGATATTAAAAAACTAGCAAATTTAGAAGAAATAGAGATCTGATCAGAAATGTATTTACTAGAACCTTAAAAGTTAATTTCAAAAGCTATGAATAAGAAATATAATTCAAATTTAAAAAAGGTTAAGATTGAGAAGTAAATTAAAAAATCGAAGGAAAGAAATCTGTAAATAGTGATTTGGGGAAAACCCACTTATAATTTCAGCTTAAAAGCTTACTCTTCTAAGGCCTTTATTTATAGATAAGAAACATAAAACCTGGGAGGATCCTCAACAGAAAAACAAGGAGATATTGGAAGGTGGAACTGATAGCCCAGGGGAATCACATGGTAGTTAGGGAAGGATAGTCTTGAAACAGGCTTGAACAATAGAAAACCACATATCTGTAGCTGCAGTATGGAGGAAGAAGTGATTGTGTAAGCGGCAAGGAAAGAAGAAATAACCTATTTTAAAATAGGATTTTTAAAGAAATAATAATAAGCACTTGTTTTTGCGCACACAAAAGTAGAAGCAAACCCAAAGCAAAAAAAGAAAGCCAAGGTAAGGGTTTTGATTTTAAAAAACTAATAATTTCTAAATTAAACTTAAGTTTGAGTTTGAAACTTATAATTTTAAAGAGCCTGCCCTTTGAGGTAGGGCACAACATTAACCCCTTCATATCTAAGATCAGAGTGGGCTTGGATATAGGACCCAAGAAGGTCAGAACAGTTTGTGAGGTTAGACAATGGTTCCCATGAACTCTCCTCTATGGGATATCCTTTCCAAAGTACCAGGTACTGTAGCTTTTTATAGTGATAACATTGGTTGACTATAGAGTCCACCCCATACTAAGGAGCTTCTTTGACCATGTGAGGGGAAGATATCTTGTTATTATGATGAGAAGGAGGGAGAGCAGCCTGGAGCTTGAGAAGAGAAGCATGAAAACATCATGAGTGCAATAACCAGAGGGAAGCTGAATACAATATGCCACTTTATCAATTCTATTGGTTATGTAAAAAGGTCCTATGAATTGAGGTCCAAGCTTACAGGATAGCCATCTGATAGGAAGATTCTTGGTATTGAGGTATACCAAGTTATTAACTTGAATGAATTTCCCTTCCTGAAAATGTTGATTGGAGTGGACCTTGTAAACCTCAATAGCCTTAGCAAGGTTATCCTTTAAGGAATACTGGAAGAGTTGTAGCTGTGTTGTAATATTGAGTACTCCACTCTAATTGCTATTGAGATAATTGGAATTAATACATTGATACAATTTGACAATGGATTCCTTAAGTTAATTTCCTCAATTGCAATTGGATTAAACTGCTGGAGCTAAAATACTCAGGCTTATTATCAACCCATATGAGTTTAATAAACAAAGATTTTAAACTTACACTCAACACTTATACTTTGATATTGCCTTTTATTTAGCAGTTGAATTTGGTGTTTAAAAAGCCTTAAATAGTTTAGTAATATTAGTATATTTTATATATAGTTTAGTTAAGATAAACTTTAGCTTGTAGATTTAGCTAGGAGGATAGCCCAAATTTACAACAAGCTGGACCAGAAACTCCTCTGCTGATGGGGAACAGACAGAGGAATTGACAGAAGAGATAAAGACTGGATTATATCCTAAGTTTGCCATAAAAAGAGTCATCCTAATAGAGGAGTGAGGGGTGTCATTATAGGAATATTGAGCAAAGTGAACATGAGAAGCCCAGTCATCTTGTTGTTTATTAGAGAAGCATCAGAGGAAGAATTTTAGTATATGGTTTGTACATTTAGTTTGGCTTTTGGGTTGGGTATGGTAAGACATACTAAGAGAAATGTGAACACCTAACTGTGACATGAAATCCTTCCAGAAGAGAGAAAAAAATTGAGGTCCCCAATCCAAAATAATGTATCTTAGAGTACCATGGTGAACAAAGACGTGCTTGACAAAGAGGGTTGTGGTCTGTTTTCCAGTAACATTATAATGGCAGAGGGCAAAAATAGCTTGGATTGAGAATCTGCCTATAATGACTAGTATGGCGTCAAAACTCTCAGAATGAGGGAGTTGAACAATGTAATCCAAAGAGATGGACTGCCAAGAGCCCTCAGGAATGGGGAGGGGACATAGAAGACCCACAGATTTCTGAGTGGAATGTTTGCTTCTTTTGAAGACAAGGAAACTAATGACATATGGCTTGAAAAAGGTGGACATCTTTGGCCACCAAAAGTGATCACATAGTTTAACAAGGGTCTTTTTATAGCTTGAGTGGCCTGCAGCAAGGGAATCATGGAACATGATGGGGAGTAACTGTTGAAGGTCCAGGGAGAAGACTAACCAAAGGCTGTTGAAGTATAGGATACCATCTAACAGGGAGAAGGTAGGGTTTGAGACTGTTTCATTGTTTGAAAAAGCGGTAACAATCTGGAGAAAGAATTTATTGGAAAGCTGGGATTCATGGATTTGCTTCAGTATGTAAGAGTTGTAGTAATGATAACATTAAAGTTGAGGAAACTCTCAGGGGGATTAACATTCTTGTTGTTGAGGAGTTTGTAGTCTTAATTGACATTGGATAATCCCAGATGTCAACTAAGTGTGTCAGGGAGGTTATTAAGTATACTCTTATTGTATACAAGTTTGAAACAAAAGCTAAACAGTTCCAATACCCATCTAGTGTGTCTCTGGGAGATAAGGCGTGATATGGTGAAGTATAGTAGGTTCTTGTGGTCTGTGTAATTGAGAAAATGTTTATCAAGTCCCTTGAGATAAAAGTTTCAGTACTTGAGTGTTTTGATGACAACAAGTAGTTACTTGTTATTTACTGAATAGTTTTGCTCAGCAGGAAGTTACTTCTGGGAGAAATATGCAACATGATGTTGCATCCCATTGTCCCAAGCTGAAGGAGAACACCATCAGCAGCGTAGTTGCTGGAGTCAGTCTCAACCAAGAAGGGTTTGGAAGGGTTAGGCATCAGTAAAATAGGAGTGGAGAGGAAGGTGGCCTTGGTAGCATTAAAAGCAAGCTGAGCTTTGGATGACCAATCAAATGGAAAAGAAGGAGACTGTGAGAGAGGGGGCTAATCTAACTAAGGTTGGCTTTCATCAAGGCGAGACAAACCACCAGGATGCCACCCAGTGAATTACTGGAATAGTTGCTCTAAGGGGAGACCAGAGTGAGAAATCTTGGGAAAGTGGCAACAGCGCCCATGTTGGCAATAATAATGCAAACAGTGACCATGTCAACACTTTGTCAACATGGCCACTGTTGACTCAAAACTTTAAATCTCCTATGTTTTTTGCTAGTCACACTAGCTTAATTCTTTTTTAAAGCATTCAGGAGTGCAAACCCAGAAAACATGACAAAATTGTGGCCATCTCCACACAATTTAACATTAAGCTTAATAAAAACTTGATTTAACCAGATTTTTCCTTTACTTTTACTAGTAAAATTTGGTTTATTTTTTTATTTTTTTTCACGGCGTAAAAGTGTCAATGTCAAAAAATTTTAAGCTGAATTTATTTTAATAATGAAACTGAAACATTACAGTAAAAAAATAAGTGCACATTTAAAAATATTTTATTGAATTATTATATTGAAAAAGAAAGTGCACATTACATTTGATTGTTGTAATGTTCATGTTATAAATATATATCTGGCACTTATTGCGGCTTTAATATATTAAGTGGATTGGTGACTAACAGCAATCCAATAATTTAAGCGTGAGTTACTGTCAAGAATTTTGGATCTTGAGGAAGAAAAGATATAGTTTTTATTATTTGTATTATGCATTTTGGGATAGATAAATCTGTAAGAAGACAGATGTGCTTCCAATTAGTGTGGATGGGTTTTGAAGTGGGCTGTGTTCTGTTGCTTCTTGAGCTAAGTAATGGGAAAGTCCTGTGGTCCTTTGGAGACGCAACACTGTTTATGGTGGTTTGGCAGGATTTTGAAATTATCAATAAGTTGCTCTTATTGTACTTGACACCACTACTATTTGAACTAGTAGTGATGTTGAAGGGTATTAATTGTCTGCCTTACAAGTTATCTTGGAAGGACCCTTTATAGTGTGAAAGCTAGCAGCCAAACTGGCATCTAGCTGTGAACAACTCTTATTAGCTAGCCTATCATCTCCAAGCTACTAGTTTCATCCCCAGAGTTGGATCCCAAACCTGAATAAGGTTTTGAGATGAGGTAATATTCTAGGCTGCTGATTTCTCCTCTTCAGCCTAGATATACCTTGACTTAGTTGAGGTCATTTAAGTTGACATCCATTTTGGCCAGCCCTGCCTTGCGCTTGGTATAATACAAAAATGCACACAGGCAGTCCTCTGTCTCACTTCTTGGTGAAACAGGATACTGTAATTCCCTGTTTTATTCTTTGGGTCAGGTTTGCGTCTAATTCAGGATCCAGAATGCCTAACATCTAATTCTAGCAGCTTCTGGATTGTCCTGTGACCTGAGACCCAGAATATCTCAGGTGTCTTCTGGATTGTAAACTATATCAGTCTTGTTATAGTTTCTCCGTATTCTGGAATAGCTGTTTCAATCTGGCTGTGTCCCGTCTAGTATCAACCCACAGCTTTAGTGATGGGAATATGTATCATTCAACCCTAATAGATCAGGGTTTCCTGACATTTCCCCCCACTTGACTGAGCTATATAATCTTTGGAGAATTTCTTCAGCACAGGAATATGAGTAGCACCTATTCTGGTGTTAGTAACAAGACAGATGCTTGCCAGATGGTGGCGCAGATGTCAGAGGAAGACCATCGCCATTTCTGTGGGCTTTTCAAGGAGGCCAAGGTGGCTTTACTTTGTGGGCTTTGGCAAGCGGATATTGCTTTGCTCTGGTCTGGGCTGTAATGTTCAGTACCGGGTGAAAATAGTGATGAAATCCTGGTGGAGGGTGAAAACGTGGGGTGGTCTTCTGTTGGTGGTGAAAAGCGCCTTGCTGAGACTCAGGCCAGTTCAGCGCGTACCTGCCCTTGGAATATGGAGAAAGAGCCCTTGGTTGTGGACCCTTACTCTGGTACCTTTGCCCATTGCTTGATGGATGCCAATCTGCCTGACCTTAACTCTGTGCCCTTACTCTGATTGGGTGAAGAGGGTTTCTCCATCTCCCAACTTTATTTGGGAATGGATATAGTCCCTCAATTTCTATTTGTAGTAATGGCTCAGCACTCACACCATGATCTTAAGCGGTGCATCACCCATTCTAGCAAGGGTTTCCATAGCGTTGACAATGATGACCTGGCGTTGAGGCTGGGTGACAGTTGGCGGAGCTCTTGGTGAGTACTGGTGATGCTGGCAGAGTAGGGGAGGCTTGTCAAATCTATATTATGGGCTTTGGCTTGCGGGTGTTTTCTTCTTGGCTTGGCGCTCTGGAGGGGTTTCCACTGCTGTATCTGTCACTGGGTGTCAACAACTCTGATGCGCAGGACAGCTGTATCTTCTGTGTTGTCTGTAGCGTGTACGCTGCCATCAACAGTGGGGCCAAGCAGCAGGCGGTTCACTGTATGGTATTATGTGGGGAGATAATGCTTACCCCTGATATTAGCCTGTCAATGGCTAATGCTGACAATATGGCAGTGCAATGGGAGAAGGTCTGTAATACACTGGGCGGTCTCAAGGCACTGTTGCCTTGTTTTTATTAGTACATTTCAGACTTTATGTTAGACTGTGTGGTCTTTTTGTGCGCTTTCCCCTTGGACGCTGGGCTCTGGCGGGTCAATGCTGTCTCTGGTGAGATTCCCATTCCTTTTGTTTGTTTCTCTCAAATAGTCCCAAATGAGCATCAACTCTGGCTGCAGGCTGCCACTTACTGGTTTGCTGAGGGAAGGAAGTTCCCTTTTGTGTCAATCTGGAGCCTAAGGCAGGTGGTGCAGCGTTCTCAAAGAGGAAGCACCCAAGTGGCTGATTCCAAAGGGGATGAAGAGGATCTTGAGTATCAGGAAGGCAACCCCTAGTTTTTTGCAATAAAGCTCATTCCTATTACAATTTTTTAGAATTTATTTAGTAAACTTTATTGTGAGCCAATATTTTTAATGGAAAAATATAGCTTGAGGAACCTGGCATGGACTCTGTTAATGAGTCTTTCATCATCTAGGTCCTTGATTGTATAAACATCTAGAGAGGTCTTTTCAATGATTTTGAAAGGCCCTTTCCAAATGCTGTCAAGCTTATGAGCCCATCCCACAACTCTGTTGTGATACAAAACCTGAGGGCCAATTTTTAAATTTGGCTAAGGCACATCAATTCTTGTTGTCAGTCTTGAGTCTTTTATTCCTGGTGAGAGAGGTTTTAGTGAAAGCTTCTGCTTGAAGCTTGATCAGTGTGTCAGCCAACCTAGACATAAATTTTTGATATTTTATTTTACTGGGGTCTCCCATTGCTGAAAAGAGAATTGGCAGGATGGCTGGATGTTGTCTGTATGTTAGTTGGAACAGGGAGAAGCCAGTTGTACTGTGGATCAAGATGTTGTATGCAAACACAACAACAGGCAGGAAGAGATACCATTCTGAAGTCCGGGCGTTAGCCAGCTTACACAGAATGTTGATTAAGGTGCCATTGGCTCTCTCAACTATTCCATTAGTCTCTGGATGGTATGGTGTGAAGAGCACTCCCCTCACGCCCATGAGCTCATTTAATTTTGGAATTACATGAGCAGTGAAGTTTGTTTCATTGTTAGTAAGAATGAACTGAGGGCAACCATGTTGATGGATTATCTGTTCCAGCACAAACCTGGATGTTGATTTGGCGCTGACGTGCTAAAGAGCTCTGGCTTCTACCCATTTGGTAAGGTGATCAATTGCTACAATGATGTAGCGCAAACAACCAACGTACATGGGTAGAGGCCTGAACACGTCTATGCTAACAGTATGCCAAGCAAACTTGGGCTCTACTGCTTTATACTGGTGCTTCCCAGTAAAATTGCTTCTTGTGTTGACACTCTGTACAGTAATTCAGGGTCTCTTTAACTTCAAAGAGGAGTGACTCCCAGTAGTAGTTTTGTTGAAGTTGGTGGACTGTTTTTCTCAAGCCACCATGGCCCACAGCTTTGAGGGCGGTCATACACAGGTCTGGCTGTTCTGAAGGCCTTGGGAAAATGTATTTAGCACCCTTGTGGTACTTATACAATTTCTGATTCTCCACCTTACAGTTTTTTTGGAGCTCTCAGAGGATGGCCTGTACTTTGTCTGGTTTGTCCTCAAACTGGTTGCTGAACATCTTATTATACAATATGCTGGCCTGGGTTGAAACTATAGCAACTGTTGGTAGTTGTGATAAGCAATCCACATTCTGGTGGTTGGCGCCAGGGCAATGGACTATAGCGTAATTGAAAGCCTGTTGCTTTAATGCCCATTGAGCCAGTTGTCCTTCTGGCTCTTTAAGATTTTGTAGCCAACTGAGACTAGTGTGGTCTGTGACCACAGTGAAGTGTACCCCATGCAAGTATACCCTAAATTGCTTGTAGGCGTATATCACAGCAAGGCATTCCCTTTCAGTGACCATGTAGTTCCGCTCATGTATGTTCAGAGAGCGGCTAGCATAGACCACTGGGTGTTATTCCCCGGTGTTGTCCAATTGTGAAAGAACAGCCCCTAGGGCGGATAATAAAGCATCCATATGCATCATAAAAAGCCGGCTAAAGTCCAGGTACATTAATACTGGGCTGGAAGACAGGCTGGTGCGTAGGGCGTCAAACGTGTCTTGGCATGCTGCTGTCCATAGAAAAGGGACCCCATTTTTTAGAAGATGAAACAGGGGCTTGCCAGTACAAGCAAAATTGAGGATAAAACAAAAGTAGTACCCTACCATCCTCAAAAAGACCTGTATGCCATGTTTGCTTTCTGGCCGCTTCATCTTGGTGATAGCCTCTACTTTGGCTGGTTGGGGGCGGAGTCCAGTTGTATCCACCACAAATCCAAGGTACTCCAACTTATCCTTAAAGAATTAACATTTTTTGGGTTTGATCTTCAAGTTGGCGTCTGCCAATCTCTTGAAGACAACCTCCAGGTGTTCAAGGTGCTCCGTGAAAGTTCTTGAAAATAAATTTATATCATCCAGATAAATCAGGACGCAGGAGAGCTTGAAATCACCTAGGATAGTGTCCATGGCCCATTGGAAGGTTGCAGGCGCATTACATAAGCCTTGTGGCATTTGAGTTGGCTGGAAGAGGCCTTGAGAAATGATTATTGCACACTTCTCTTGTTTCTCTGGTGGAAGCTCAATCTGCCAGTATCCTGAGATAAGGTCCATGGCATAGAAGTACTTGACTCCACCAAGCTGATCTAGTGTGTTTTCAAGCCTTGGAAGGGGTATGAGTTCTTCTTTATAATCAAATTCAGGAGTTAGTAGTCTATTACTACCTGGTTACTTCTGTGCTTCTTTTTTATTATCAGGATGGATGATGCCCAAGGACTCTTGAATGGGATCAAAATGCCTTTGTCTAGAAGTTGCTGGATTTCATTGCTCATAGTCTCTTCACTGGCCTTCAAGCGTTGAATTGGTTGGAGGCAGACAGGTTTGTTATCCCCCGTGTCTATGTGATGAGTGACCTCATTGGCGCACCCAAGATTGAAGTCATCATCCACAAATATGCAACAGTATTTTTTTGAAAAGCACACTGGCTTGTTACCGTTCAGTGTCATTGAGGGAAGATAGATCAGCCAGTGTAATGATCACATAGGCAGCAACACCAACTTGATCAGGAAGACCCATTTCTGACAGGTCTATAATACACTCAAAACTGTCCAGTTCTTCAACTGGTAGAAGATGAACAAATCCTACAATCTGGTTCTTCTTGATGTGGATGTTATGCCCTTGGAGATTGGACAGAAGGACATTAATTTCACCATGGCCAGGAATGATTATCCCGGGCGCAATACACGGCTCAAATCTTAAACGTCCTCATGGCTGATGAACTTCACCATATAGTCCTGCGGGAATATCTAAGGATAAGCCCGTGTTGACAACCTGCTGTTGGCCAGATCCAAGTGTAAGAGTTGATCTTGAGCGGAGCATAATTCCTTTGTGCTCTTTGATCTGGGTGGGCAACCAATTTCCATTTTTCCCTGTACAGATGTAGGGAACTGCTACCACACTGTCCTTGTATGCCAGATTAATGCTAGGCTTTACCTTAGCTGGTAGTTTTGCGTCCTGTGTGTAATACAGTGGGATGGTCTGGCAAAGGATAGTCAGAGTGTTGTCTTTTATGTCCAATCTGACCCCATATTTACGTAGGAATGCAGTACCAATGAGCACGTTGTAATTTTCACTGGGTAGGACCACAGCAGGAGAGGACACAGCCATAGAGCCAAAGCACATTGGCAGAGCGCTGTAAGCTCCTTCAGACGTGGTGGTGTGCTTTCTGGTAGTACCATATACTCTGGTGTGCACAATGTCAGGAGCATTACCTAGCTTTCTGACAAGGCAGGTGGACACAATATTAATAGGGGTGCCACTATCTATTATGGCACACACCTTGATTTTATTAACAAAGATATCTGTGTACGTACATTCAGAGTAGAGTTCAGAGTGTAAGTTTAATATGTGTACACCCAAGGGTGCCAGGGTATTGAAGTATTATTTGAGACTTTGGCCAATCTCAGGGAAGTTGGCCTCAATGGTCTCAATGGGAAGGGAGAATTGGACTCCCTTCAAGGAAGGTAGGTCACTGGCTATGCTGGGGTTGGAGGCAAGGCAAGTTTCCTGTACCTGAGCTGTGTACAGTTTGGAAACTGTCTCTACAGCGTTTGGTGTGACCTTCCTGGGGCGTCCCCTTCCTCTGGCAGGAATGGCATAAAGGCTGTCTGACACAAGCATGTGTAAAGGATCCTCTTTGAATTCCTGTTTGGGAAAAATGGGACGGCAGACTGACCAAAGGTGGATCTAATAGTAATGCCTCTGGCGGGGTTCCCTCAGAGGGAGCTGTATTAGTTTCAGCCGCCTCTGGTGGCTGGCAATCTGGTTCTTTTGGAATAAGAGAAGTGGCAGACTCATAATATTCCTCTACTGGCCCGCCTTGACTTTTCCCTGGTCATTCTGTTTTTGGTTGACCACCACATTTACTGAGGACTAACATCCTTTTCCCTTGCAAGCGCTGGCCCAGTGTCCTTTCTTACCACACTTGTGGCAAGGACCTGGTGGTTCCTTGGCCTTGTAGTTACTTCCTGATTTATTGCTGGAGTTGGGAGCAACATTGTCAGACTTGGGCTTGCAAGACTTATCTTTGGTGGGGGTGAATGAGCAATTGTTTATCCTTTATTTGGGGCTCCAAACTGGGCCACAAGGCGGCTCAAATAGCTGATGATCTGTTGGGTTGGGCTGGATTAATCCATAACGGGGAACATGACATTGACTAACTCTCTGTATGGATGCAGTGTACGTCCCATGGCAATTCTGCAGTCCAACTCAGATAAGACAGAAGTGCCTAGGAGAACCTGCACTTCATGATAGAAGCAGTCTGCAAAGTCCTGAACAGACTTGTATTTTTTGAACAGGATTTTACTGAACTCTGCCTTTTGAGCTTGCAATCTGGTTTCACTACCAAATTCCTTGATAACAGCCTGGCGTATGTCCTTGTACGTACAATTGTTTAGTGGTAGGCGGGGCATTATGACATCTACGCAGGTGGGATAAAGGGTGTTTATGAGGGTGGTTGCCTTCATATAGTTGGTTGCACCTCTCATAGACATTTCAAAAATGCTGATGAAATTTTGAATGTTTCCATTTCAATTGAACTTTGGCAGGTTAAGCAGCTTAAACTTATGATCAGGGATAGTTGGTTCTGTGGCTTCCTTTCTGGTGGCGTGGGTATTACCAGCACACAGTACTGACAAGGGAGTAAGAGGAGGCAAAGCTGCCAATCCTCAAGGAACTCTACGGGCAACACCTGAATTATTACTTACATGGTCAGGAAAGAGGTCAAAGAAGTCAGGCAATGAAGAGTTTTTCTGCTGTTCTGGACTTGATGCTGGTACAGGCAACGCTCTTTGGCCTGAAGATGTGCTACTTTTGAAAGAGGCTATATTTTTCAATCTAGCCAATCTGGCTATCACATTAGCTTCAAATTTCTTATGTGAGGTTTCATTTCTGTGTACCTGCTCTAGTAGGGAACTGTAGTTGTTCTCAGCTGTTAATACTGTATTGGCTAGAAGATCCTGTTGGTGTAATAGTTCCTTGGTCTGGAATTCAGTGGCGGCAAGATCACAGCAGAGCACTGCTATGTCTTTGTACAGCTCAGATGCTAAATTCTGTGCATCTTTTACTGCATCTCATAGCTTCTTCTGGTCCTTAGCGTATTTGGCGTGATCCAGACAGCACTGGTGGTCCTCCTGTCTGTCATAAACAGGATGTTGGCTACGGCTATGGCTAGTGATCTTTATCTTTTTGACCATTTCTGCAATTTTGTTGATGTAATTAACTACCTCAGAGTGACAGGAGTCCTGCTTAGTGCAGTTGCCTCAGATTGACTGGCACAAGTCCTCCTGCTGGGTGACAAGATCTTCATGCTCTTGGATACTCAGCAGCATCTTCACGTGACAGCTTAAGATTACACAATGGTTGGTTATATCTGTAACCCATTGTGCACTCAGGCCTCAATTGTCCAGGACACCGCCCACAAGCTGGTCAACCTGGTTGTTAAATTGGTTGACTATATTGTCTACCCTAACATGGGCAAAGGCAGTGGAGTCACATAGATCTTCAATGGTCTGTACAGTTTTGAAGCTGACGTTCAGTCAACTGACCAAATTAAAGTTGGCCAACTGTAGCTTGGAGCAAAAGCAGTTGAGCTCTTTCAACTCCAGCTCCTGCCTGGCCACCAGTCATTGAAGATGTTTGATAGCTGGGTGCAAAAAATATGCAAGCACCTCTTTGACCCTGCTCTGATCCAGTTGGAGGAGCTGCCCCAGTTGGGTGCAAGTGACATCCTGGTATCTGTGTTAATTGTTACTCAGGTTGTTGGTAGTACCATCAATCTGGAACAAATTAGCTTGGCGTCGCCTTGGGGATTGTTGAGATTATGTCTTCCATGTTGCAAAGCTTGCAAGACAACACATACCTCCTCTATGTTGTATTGTTGTTGGCCCATGGCGGCGGCAGTACCTGTAATGCCAAGCTGTATCATATCCAGCGGAAGCGTGGATGCTTCATATGGAGTCAGCTCTAACCGGAAGGATTGATTGCGTTCAGTGTTGCTGGTCTCCATGTATCCCCCTGTACTTATCAACAAATCTAGGGGTCAATGAGGCAAGGCAGTGCCTTGACTTGACACCAATGGAATCTTGTTTAGTAGTGAGCACCACTGTCAAGATTTTTGGATCTTGAGGAAGAAAAGATATAGTTTTTATCATTTGTATTATGCATTTTGGGATAGATAAGTCTTTAAGAAGACAAATGTGCATCTAATTAGTGTGGATGGGTGTTGCAGTGGGCTGTGCTCTATTGCTTCTTGAGCTAAGTAATGGGAAAGTCCTGTGGTCCTTTGGAGACGCAACACTGTTTATGGTGGTTTGGCAGGATTTTGAAATTATCAATAAGTTACTCTTATTGTACTTGACACCACTACTATTTGAACTAGTAGTGATGCTGAAGGGTATTAATTGTCTGCCTTACAAGTTATCTTGGAAGGACCCTTTATAGTGTGAAAGCTAGCAGCCAAACTGGCATCTAGCTGTGAACAACTCTTATTAGCTAGCCTATCATCTCCAAGCTACTAGTTTCATCCCCAGAGTTGGATCCCAAACCTGAATAAGGTTTTGAGATGAGGTAATATTCTAGGCTGCTGATTTCTCCTCTTCAGCCTAGATATACCTTGACTTAGTTGAGGTCATTTAAGTTGACATCCATTTTGGCCAGCCCTGCCTTGCGCTTGGTATAATACAAAAATGCACACAGGCAGTCCTCTGTCTCACTTCTTGGTGAAACAGGATACTGTAATTCCCTGTTTTATTCTTTGGGTCAGGTTTGCGTCTAATTCAGGATCCAGAATGCCTAACATCTAATTCTAGCAGCTTCTGGATTGTCCTGTGACCTGAGACCCAAATGTCTCAGGTGTCTTCTAGATTGTAAACTATATCAGTCTTGTTATAGTTTCTCCGTATTCTGGAATAGCTATTTCAATCTGGCTGTGTCCTGTCTAGTATCAACCCACAGCTTTAGTGATGGGAATATGGATCAGTCAACCCTAATATATCAGGATTTTCTGACATTTACTATGTAAGTTACTATAGAATTTATTATTAAAAATAATGTCAACACCTGTAAATGTTGTTTATTTGATTGTGATCATCCCTTGGGGTGGAGTTAAGCAAATTAGAGTGGCACAATTAAGCCTAGATTAATATGTCACCTCATATAAAGAATGTTGTAAGTGACGTTGTCAACACTTTACCCTTCTCATTATCTACCAACAACCTATTAACAACTTCTTATATATGCTATGGTAAAATATCATATTATCACTACCCAAATATTATTTTTAATAAAAGAATAAAGAACCTTGATACTTTTTTTACTTATTTTCATATGTTTTTTATTTATTTTTATATGATGTTGCAACATCTTTGATTACTCCCTCTTGGGGAATTAACACCCCGAGTGAATCACCGAGCAGCTCCCCAAGTGGTTCACTGCCCAGTCAATAAACTGGTGGCAACATTATCAGCTAACCATCTATGGCAGGGATCACTCAATTCAGGTCCTAAATGGAATACAACTTTATTAAGCCTTGTGACTCAAGAGGAACATTACTCATATAAGCCCCATGATCTCCATGACGTACATGGACAACATGTGGCTTGTCATGATACTATATAATATTCTATATTCATATTCAATAAAGTATCATTCTCTTCTTAATCTTACCCTTTATTTTGTTTATTATACTTCCCAGAAGTATAAATGCAACAGTGGTAGCACAGGTAGGTTATCTATACCTATCCAACTCAAAGGAAAAATTCCTCCCAAGGAAAGAACCTAAAAAGTGTCACTCCCTAACAGCTGGAGAGATTACAAAGTAGGACAAGACGTCACCCTAGGCCTTGTCATCTACAATAAATTCCTTGTACCCATTGACCAGTAAAACGCTCTCAAAGTCCTCAGACTGTTCCCCACCACGCCAACCACAACAGCGCCTAGGCAACCTGAGATACACAATATTGTGTTTCAACGCTTACATACCGCTGAGATTGGCGTCTTTGCAGGACTACGCTGTGAGAACGCTTCTCTTTGTATTAACAGCACAAGAGCAAGTTCAAACAAGTGGAGTACCCCCAAAGACTCTCAGTCAGCAAAATTGCCCTCTATGTCACAGGGACTGCTTCAAATTTTGTAACCAAATGGCTAGTCCAACATCCTAGCCAAAAGGAAAATTGGGAAGTGTTCAAGGCTGCATTCCTCAAAAAGTTCTCCATGAAGGACTTGGAGTGGTGACTATGACCAAACTTCAAACCTTCAAAATGACAGGAATCATTAAAGAATACATTGCAGCATACAAAGGACTACGTGACTGTGCGCCCAACACCATCAACTTTGATGAACCTGGACCACACCTGGACTTCTACAATGGCCTTCCTACACACATTAGAGGTCAGTTTGACATGAACCTCTGCAAGAACCTCAATGATGTATTCTTAGAAGGAAAACACACAGCTCAGAAGCCTGACAATCTACACGCCACCAGCAAGCGCAAGGAAAACCCTGCAGCTAAGAGAGAGCCTTGTCTCAATAAGCAAAACAACCAAGCCAACAGTACCCATCCTTGAAACAGGAATTGCACCGCACAAGCCAACCAGGCCAGCACCAAAGATACCAACAAAGAGGGAAAATCTCAGGGGAGTGCTTAGGCAAGCCGTCCTCCCCCTCTTCACAAGACTTGTACAGAGAACAGGATGTAGACTCAATCACCATGATCCAGGTTCCCTCCAGCTATCCTCTACTGTTTGCCGCCCAAACTGGAAATAAACTCCTTACCTATCCTTTCTGTTTTTGCAGATACCAGGGCACAGCACTATTTGACACTGGAGCTGATCAATCACTCATTAACAAGAGTTTTGCAGACCTCATGAATTTATCTACCATTTGAAGTAGCATCAAGAAAGTCATCATGGCGGACAACCACAGAACACTAGTTACCCACAAGACAAAACCTTTTTGGGCCCAAATTGGAGACATCCAAATAACAATTAGCAGCCCCATCATTCCAATCCCCAAATACAATATCTTACTTGGATTAGATTGGATGTAAAAGAAAACGCCTCACATCAACTGACAGTGCCACCTTCACTATCCAGCAAGGAGAAGTCCACCATCATGTGTACCCAACACATCTTGACACCCTCATGAGGGACCACATACTTGTAAAGATCATGGAAACAGAGAAAGAAACTGACAACAGCAAAATAAATTGGAGCACATGTACATATGAGGTTATAAGCTTCAAAAACACAGAAACTCAACACAAACAGAACCCAATTAGAGACCAGCTAGTCAATGAATTTCCTCAGTATTCCAAGAAACACTACCTGGGTTGCCCCCTGATTGGGGTATACAACACAAGATCAACCTAAAATGTAGTGTGCCCAAGGTACAACCCATCTACTGCCTCACACCACAAGAAGACAACACTCTGAAAGCTTACCTTGACAAAGCACTCAAGAAAGGCCTCATCAGATCCTCAAAATCACCCTTTGGTGCCGCTGTCTTCTTTGTGGCAAAGAAAGATGGAGGCCTCTGCCTGGTCACAGACTACAGGGCCCTCAACAAGGTCACAATAAAGAACAGGTATCCCCTGCCCCTAATTGATGACCTTTTTTATGCCCTGGAGGGTCCCAAATCTTCACAAAAATCAAGTTGACAGCAGGATATCACCAAATTTGTGTGAAACCTGAAAACATTCCAAAGACTGCATTTCAAACTAAATACAGGTCCTTTGAATATGTTCTCCTCAATTTTGGCATGAAGAACGCTCCCAGTACCTTTGTAACCTTCATTAATGAAGTTTTCAAGGACACATTGGGAAAATAGCAATCATCTACCTGGACAACATCATCATTTACAGTCCCAACCTACAACAACACTGGGAAGATGTCTGCGCAGTCCTCTGTACCCTGCAGGAAAACCAACTGATTGCCAAACCATCCAAATGCAAGTTTTTCTCAACTGAACTTCTATTCTTTGGCCATATTATTAGCAAGGACAGTATCAAGCTGGATCCAGACAAAATATGTGCTATAACAGAGATGCCAGCCCCAAGGAACAAGAGCAAACTCTGCACTTTCCTTGGAATGGTAGCCTATGTATGCAGGTTCATCCCTGACTGGGGAGCTCTGATAGCCCCCTTGTCAGCCATCACTGGGAAAACAACCAAATTTGTCTGGACACCTCTACAAGTTCAAAATTTCCTCCAACTGAAAGAGTGCATGGTTAACGCCCCTATCCTGCAATACCCAAACCGTCAGGGTATCTATGAGCTAGAAACCAATGCCTCTGATTATGCCATGGGGGGAGTCCTCCGTATCCAAACAGCCCAAAAGTACTTCCTCCCTGTGGTATATGAATCAAGGAAGCTATCAGATGGCAAACAAAGATACCCTATACACAATAAGGAATTGGTTGCCATCATACACTGCCTCATTAAATGGCAATGCTATCTGGAAGGAGCCCAAACATTCAAAGTACTCACCAACTACAAGCCACTGATATTCTTCTAAACACAACAACACCTGTAAGAGGCAAGACAAATGGATGAGTCTCATACAGAGATACCCCATGCAAATCAAATACAACCCAGGCAAGGAAATGCTTACTGCAGATGCCCTGTCAAGGCTATTCAGCAAACATGTCCTTTGCACTGACGGCAACCCCAACCGGCCTATGTTAATCATGGGGAATATCCAGGAAGGATTCCCATCTGACATACCAATGGACATCCACAAGAAAGTCCTCAAGAACAAACATCTGTTCAAAAAGGTATATGGTACCCTTCACCAAATACTTCCAAATGGTGACACTGTACCCTACGTCCTGTCAACACAAAAGATTGACACAATCCTCCAATACCACAGAGATTTGGGACACACCTGTAGCAGAAACTTGCATGAATATATTAAGACTTACTACTGGTGGCCCAACATGATAGATGATATCAGAGAGGTACTGGAACGATGCAAGGTCTGTGAGAAGTACGCACAAACCAAAGCTCCACCCAAGTCAGTAGTACCCGTATCTATCACACAACCCTTCAAGGTATGCTTGTTGAATATTGTGGAACCTATGCCTGGTGAAAGCAAAGGCAAGAAGTACATCATCACAGCCATTGACTATGCAACCAGATGGCCCATAGCACAAGCCACAAAAGAGCACAAAGGCAATGACGTGAGACAATTCATTGGCAAAGAAATCATAGCTAAGTTTGGAAAGCCTGACCTCTTAATCACAGACAGAGGCACTGAACTTAAAGCTATTGACACCAACATCTACCTTGCCAAAAATTAAATAAAACACGTCACAGCCAGCCCATATCACCCACAAGCAAATGGACGCGTAGAACAACTAAACGGCTCTCTAGTGGAAGCCCTCAGTAAGTTGTGTGCCAACAATCCAAAAGCCTGGGTTTACATGCTACCAACTGCCCTTATGGTTTGCAGAACACAAGCTAACCACAATACAGGAAAAAGCCCTTATGAACTTGTCTATGGTCAGAAACACTCACTTCTCAGTACAACCACAGGTCCACAACTGTCACTTCCAAAGAAGATACCAGACAGTAATGACCCAAAAGTACTACAAGCCAGAAATGATCAAGAAGTGATGGAACAACAAAGGGTTCAGCGGGAAGCAATCCCATTGCAACAAGAAAGGTTCCAAGTTGGAGACAAGATCTGGGTTGTCAATCACAACCAACAAAAATTAGACCCAGGGTTACGCAGACCAGGCATTGTCATGGGAGTTAAGCCCAATAACACCTACCTCATCAAAGGGATTGGAGCTTGAACTGAATTGAAACGTATGCATCATGACCGGCTTTGTTTGTGTAAGGCAAGAGAAGCCCAACAAAATTCAAGCTCCCTGTACCCAACACCAAACTGTGTCAATATCAAGCCCATATACTAGATACTCTCAAGAAGATTCCCAAGGCTCCGCCTTCCAGCACCCCAGGGGGAGATCTCGCAACATCTTTGATTACTCCCTCTCAGGGAATTAACACCCCAAGTAAATCACTAAGCATCTCACCAAGTGGTTCACTGCCCAGTCAATAAACTGGTGGCATCATTATCAGTTAATCATCTATGACAGGGATCACTTAATCCAGGTCCTAAATGGAACACAACTTGATTAAGCCTCGTGACTCAAGAGGAACATTACTCAAGTAAGCCCCATATCTCCATGATGTACATGGATGACATGTGGCTTGTCATGATACTATATAATATTCTATATTCATATTCAATAAAGTATCATTCTCTTCTTAATCTTCCCCTTTATTTTGTTTATTATACTTCCCAGAAGTATAAACACAACAATGTGAACAAAAATACACAGAAAATGGTTAATTTTTGCTAGCCTGCATAAATTTAATTAAGTGTACTATGAAAAAAACATAGTAAATTTTTGAAAAAATGTCAATAGTGACAATGTTGTCAAAAAATAATGTCTATAATTTTTGTAATTGACAGTGAGAATTCAGCTTTTTTATATATTGTCACTCATAATGTCAACGCTTTTCAGTTCTCACACATAAAACTTTATGTTTTACATAATAAAAACTTCTCATTTTTTGATATGTTGTATTTTTAACTTTTCTCTTTTATATTTTATAATTTTCAAAATAAAATCTATATCTAAATATAATAAGTTTGCATATTTCTCTTAACTTTTAATTTTTTATTTATAACTTTAATAAAATAAAAACTATACAAGTATTTTTTAACTTTTAAATACAAATAAAAGACATAAAATTTAATTTGTATTTAGTATGTTTTATAGTTGTTTTGTCTGTTTTTTTACATACATTGCTTTATTTTAAACACTTTTACATATTATTTTTTGACAAAAACACTTCCAAACAGCCTAAAGGAACCAAGAGTTTTTCAAAGCAAACAAACTCACCAAAAAGAAGCCTGTCTCATCAAAGAAGGCCACCCCAAGCCCTCTCTCAAGCCCTCCCCTGAGCCTTCTCCTGAGAAGAGTTGTGCTCACTCCACTGGGGGAGAGGAATCTGATGGCTCCCTTACAGAGCACAGCTTTTACAAATTAGCTTCTGACAAGGAGCCAACCAAGAAGAAGCGCTCAGCCCAAAAGTCCCCACCCAAGGATAAGTCTCCTGCACATGAGGAGCACCACAAAAATCCCCCTTATGTTTCCCCACCACCACCAAACCCCCCTTCAAGCTCATCTGGGGATTTTTTTCAAAGCCCCACCTGATTACTTCCCTGGCTTCCGCCATGCTCCTGCTGGCCCCTGGGACCCTCTGTTGGCTCACAACATCTGCAACATTGACAGCAAATTTAAGGTTCTCTCTTCTTTGCCCCAATACTTCCCAATCATGAGCGTAAAGGATGGGCCGGCCATGGTGGCCAATGGGTATATTTTCTCTTGCAATAATGCCAACCAGGGCTTCAAGAGCTGCCATTACACCTGCAAGGACTGCTCCTGCCCAGTGCGGCCCAACACTGAGTGCTGGGACTTGGTCCAAACCATCAAGGGCAAGCATACCTGCATCATGTCAAATACACCCCCATTGCCCACCTCCTCAAGTGGTTTCTTGTCCAGGTGATGCCCACCTCCAAAGATCTTCCGCCACCCAGCTGGCCATGCTTGCTTGCAAGTACCTCTCCTCAACCAACTTGAAGAGGGTGTCAAACCACAATCAATTTGTCAAGTTTGTAAGTGATAGGCTTCAAGTCTTCAATCCCCTGGCCAAGAGCGCCACTAAAATTAAAGACCTGGTACTTTATGATGCCCTCAAGAAAACTGAGGACAGAGAGATGTTCCTGCTCCATGACAATGGGCAGGAAGTGGAGTATAGGATATTAGCCTACGCCACAACCCAAAACCTGGAGCAGCTGAACACTGCTACCACATAGCTGTGTGACGGCATATTTGCTACTTGCCCCTTGCTCTTCAAGCAGCTTTGGGTCCTGCATGGGCAGTTTAATGACCAGATTATCCCCCTTGTCTTCTTTCTCCTTCCTGGTGCCAAGACTGAAGTCTACACCAGAGCCTTCAAGATTGTCCATGATGCTTTGAGCTCCCTTCCCACCAACCAGCTCCCCCCTCCCACTCACGCCACAAGGGCAAATCCCTCCTCTGCTGAGAAGGATGAGTTGACCCTAGCTGCTCAGCAGCTAGCTCATGCGCGCTCACTTGGGCCAAAGGTTATCATAATGGACTTTGAGCAAGCTCAGTTCAGAGCCTTTGAGGTCACCTTCAATGGAGAAGTCCAGGGCTGTCTCTTTGATTTTAGGCAGGCCCTTATCAAGAATCTTAAGGGTGAGAAGAAGCTCTTTGAGAAGTGTTTAAACAATGATAAAGAGAAGTGTTGATTTGCCTTAACCCAGTTTGCTGCCTTGGCTTTTGTGCAGCCAGAGCATACTGGGATTGGCTTTGAGGCCCTCCTGGAGGAAGCTTACATCAAGAAGCACTCCACCATCTTCAAAGGTTACTTGGATTACTTTGAGCACCAATGGGTGGGCAAGAAGGTGACTGCCTGGAGAGGTAAGAGCGGGGCCACTGCCTCTTGGAATTGCCAGGGCGCCTGCCTCAAGGGGAAGATGAAGACCATCTCTAGCCTTGAGGTTTGGCACAAGCACCTGAAGGTGAAGTTTGGTTCCAACCCCAAATACAACAAGTTCTTTGCCAAGCTACAGGAAAAGCAGACCCAGACTGTCTCCAAGTTTTTCAGCCTGGCCAACCAGGTGGCCTCCAAGAAGTAAAAGTCCAAGGAGCAGGACTACCAGGAGGACGTTCAGAAGTTAGCAAAGAAAAAGTACAAGGTGGCAGAGGTTAAGAACTACCTTGAGGACGTTGCCACTGCTCTTACTGGTGGGTTTAATTAGCTTAATAAAACTTGCTTTGCTATATACTTTTTACTTTTAAACTTTTAATTTTTTAATTTCTTTATAGTTTACTAATCTTTTAATTATAAATGGTAAGTTTCAGATACAGTTTTAATGTGGTTTAGTAAGAAATATCTAATATTTTGTTAATTTATCTTTAGGTATGAGATATTTTCAGTTTTGCTTATATAAAGTATAATAAATTAAATAAAAAATTTCTTATATTTTGTAGTTTTTATGATATATAAAATATCTTTATTTTTGGATCATTGGAATTTTATTTTTTATGGTAATGAAAAATATTTCTATAATAAAGAGTGTAATTTACATAATAAACTGAAAAATAGTTGCTTATATCTCCTTATTCTTATTACTTTTGATAATTTTTTATTACATTTTTTAACTCTCTGGGGTCATTTTAGTATAATAATGTATTTTAAAAAATCTAGTTTATATTAAGAATGTTCAGGGTAAAGTGTTTTATTTATTAAAAAAGTGTTGACATCCAGGAAACAACATTAAGTAAAACCAGGTTGTCACTTTACTATAGTGTTGACATTAAAAGGGTCAATATTTTTAATGTCAACATGGGCGCTGTTGTAAGGAAAGTTGAGGAAGGTAGATGCTCAGTCCCATCAATATGAAAGGTGAGCAGCCAAGGCGCCTGAAAGGGGATGTGGGTTTCCTCCTAAGGAACCTGCAGAAGAACAGGGTTGTCAATCTTGAGTTGAAGTGGGGGAGAGAAGGATACTCCCTTGGTGGCAGGAATAAGCAAGATGAGATCAGGAGAGTACAGGTCAAGATTGTCACACATCAAACTCTTGGCCAAAGCCTATCCTGAGATAAGGAGACTGCTTGGGAGATACAAGAGGCTAGAGAGGTTGTTGCCCACAAGGCGCACATAAGATAGGAGTCGGCTCCAGAGGTCTAAAATAGTCAACCAAAGAAGCAACAGGAATGGAGCCACAGAAAACACTATAAATTTGAGGGTAGGGAGTGGTATTTTTGGAAAATCCAGAAAATTACAATCAAAAATGGGTATTTACCACACATAAAGAAGTAATTTTTGGTGCTACTGAGGTAGCTTCAAGTAACTTATGACAAAAACGGACTAGGAGGCTCAGAAGTACCTTAGGGATGGTCTCAGGTACCTTGTACGTCAAAAGGAAAAGGATTGGGTTCAAAAGGGAAGTGAAAACCAGAAAATTAAAATTTAAAGTAGAAATTATACTAATTTTAAACTTAATTTTTTAGATTCAAGTTGTCTTTTCAAAAGCAGGAGAAAACAGAGCAAACACTATACACCAATGTTGCTCCTAAGGGATTCAGAGAGACTGCTGGGCTCAAGCAGGACTTGTTGAAGATAATAATGACTAAGTAATCAACAAACACTGTTTAAAATTTCAAAGAACTCAGGACACAGAGACAAAACTTCAAATAAATCTAAAGAGTGTATCAACAACTTCAAATTTTAATAAAATGATAGAATCAGCAAGCATGGGACTGAAAGTCCTTTGCTGTGTTAAAAGGGATGTGTTACAGGGAGTAAATCACATGACCTTCTGGCTTAGATCCAATTGGCTGATGGAGGAATTTTTCTGGTTTGAACCAGGGGGACTAGAAATTTTCATACTAATTTTGGCAGTTTCATCTAATTGGCTGGAGTTGGCACCATACATTTGGGAACTATTTGACTTTGAAAGAACCAATGTGGAGCAGTTTGATTGGCCAATTCTAATACTTGTCAATAACAGTCAAAACCAGGCTAGTAAGCAGTCCAAATTAATCAGGGTTTCCTCCACAGATGGAGCAGTGAAAGCTGGAGATTCCACATAGTACGCCACTACAAATCTTTAATCCACAGTGTGGGCTAAATCTTTGAGTGAATTAAGCGGTTGTGCTGGCTTTGTGTGGTTTTTTGTATAACAGGTGAAAACTGTCCTATCCAAGGACAAAAGTGGAAGTGAATTTAAAGAGACGTCAGAGTAGTAAGAGGAAAAACTAATGAGGAGTAAATATCCACAAACTTACAGCAACAGCGTGCCAATACAAGGAAGCCCCAGAGTTGAGAGCAAGTTTTGGGAACAGGCAAGTCTTGAATGACTTTGAATTTGGAGGGAGAGACTAAAAGCCTGCTCTTGGTAACCACATAGTAAAGCAAGTCTACCTCAGACCAGAAAAAAGAACCCTGTAAATAGATTACAAACAAGAGGTAATATTGAACCCTCTAAAGAACTTGTTTGATGTGGAAGATGTGGTCAGTAAGAGAGGAGGATTTATGAAAATGCTGTCTAAGTAAACTAAAACAATTTCATTTAGAAATAGAAGGAATGACTCATTAATGAGGGCTTGGAGGATACAAGGGGCATTACATAAGTCAAAAGGCATTACATTATACTAATACAAGCCAAAGGAAGGACAGATTTAAGAGATGAGAGATAAAATAAATTGAGTCTGGCTCCCATCCCAGAGGAAAAATCCACCAGAATACCTTCTAGTGCAACACTGGGATGGCCGCTCAAGCAAGAGTTCAGAGAGAAGATTTGGAGGAAAATTCTGGGAAGTAATAATTAAACCCCATAAGAGCCATTCCTTCAAGCAGCCAGGGAGTACTCTGAGTGCTGTAGCCCTGAGGCGCAGTTTCAGTCCAAGAAATGGGTTGTGGGTCCTCTACCTGGAGTGTAGGCACAAGGGGGTTGTGACAGTTCACATGTTTGGTGGTTTGCAGGCAGGGATAATGTTGGCCAAGTAAAAGGTTGGTTGTTTGTTGCAGGTAGAGGCCTATTAGGGAATAATAGCTACTAGGGAAGGTAAGGCCTAGCTAGTAGGTGTAAAGACAACTAGAGGCAGATGTTGTCTCCACCCAGCAGAAGATATTGGCTGCTGTGGGCTAGAAGTCCTCACCCAGCAGGGAACTGTGGCTGCTTGGGGTGAAGAATGAGATAGCTAGCAGGGAGCTTTGTCTGTTTGAGGTGGAGAAGGTTTTGGACCCCTGGCAGGTAGCGTTGGCTGCCAGGGAGAAGAAGAGCTTTGAGGGCTCTATGTACCCTGATACACTTACATGAAGTCTGTGAGTAAGCATCCTACCTAACGGACTGATAGGGTGTCCTTGTTTATGTCCCCATGGGAGCTTTGGGGAGAACCCAGAGTGAGCATTGGAGGGCATAGCTTTGCTTAGAGGTGTCACCAAGACAGTTTACTTGGGGAAGCAAGCTGCAGAACTTGGTGTGATCAGGCCTCTAGGAAGTAAAGCTGATTACTTTGCAACTGAAAGCCCAGATTTAATCACCTGGGTGAGTAAAAACAATGCATAGATGTTGATCTATGGTTGAATGGCCTAAGTGGAGTGCCACTTGCAAGGGTCCAGTCAAACGTCATTTCAACTTAGACTCATGCCTGGGTCTACAGGTTCTGGTAACAGGGACTGAAATAAAGAACCAAGGTGGTTCACAGAATCAGCAGAGTAGACTAGTAAGAAGGACCGTTTGATCACATTAAAGACTAGTTGAGGGACTGTTGGTTCATATTGAAGTTTGGAACCAAAAAGGGTTCTTTATGCAGGTGAAACCAAGGTGGTTCATAGTTAGGATAAGTGAAAGGGCTCAAAGATCATGATGCAGAAGTAGCTGGTCATGATAAAGAAGTAGCCAGAGGACTGATAGGCTGTTTAAAGACTGAAAAAGCTGTTCTGTGAACTAAGATGGGCTGTTTGCTGGTTAAGATGGACTGATTTTTGGTTAAGCTGAAGAGATGAAAGATATGTTGAAGAGCTGGCTGAAGGACCAGAAGATGATGATGAAGGACTGTTGGTCTAGAGAAACGAGCTGAGATTATGCCAAATTGATTTGCCAAGGATAGATGAAGTGGAATGTTTTCCTTGGGTTTTATAAAATTTGTAAATATATGGGGAAAACATTGAAGAGGCTAAAAAAGAACAGTTTAAATGGTATTCTACTATTTAAAATTGCTTTATATTGAATGCAGGGAAAACTGGTGCTGGGAAAATTGACCAGTTAACGCTTTAGTGTGTGAAGAGTTGTCAATTTAAGCAGTTTAAGCAATGGAAATTGATTTCAAAGTTGGATCCTGGGGGGACTTCAGAATGGTCTATTTTTGCGCTCTGTATTCATTGGTTGAGTTCTGTAAGGTTTCCTGATGAATATGATTGGTTGGAAGCCAAAGCTTAAAGTATAAGCAAGGAAATAGTGAATTAATACTTTAAGCTTCTGATAAATTAAGTGTGTAAGCTTAATTTATTATAGGAAAAAGTTAGCACCGATTGTTTAAGATTTTAAAGAAAGCCATTTTGAAGGCGGAACTGCTGGGAAAAGAACACTATAAGAAGGAAGTTATTTGGAAAGTTACAAGGTCTTTCTTAGATCTTTGACAAAGTCTTTTCCAGGTCTTTTAAGTTTCTGCCAAAAGGTTTTTTGAAGCCTTTTGATAGCCAGCAGGAGCTTAGTTGGACTTATACAAGTGAAATACAAGGCCACTAGAGCTAAAAAAAGAGCTGAAGCCCAAGATAACAGAGCAGGAGCCCAAGATTAAGGAGCAGAAGTTCAAGTCTAAGGTGCAGGAGTCCAAGACCAATTAAAAGGATTCAAAGAGATTGTTGGAGGACTCCAATTATTGGCAAACCCATATTGTTTCCCTGACCCACTGGGCCATATACCAGAAGGTTTCTAAGGGGATCTTCCTTCTGAGAGTGAATAAAAGTGCATTTTAACCCCTATACATATTTCTGAGATACATTTTCCCTTATCAGAGAATGACAACCCCTTCCAGCTGGTCCCTGGCTATGACCCAGGACACGCTTTGGGGATTGGTAGACAGGAACCCCACAGGGGCCCTCTCTATGTGAAGCCCCGGGGGCAGGTTGAGAAGAAGTGGTCCAAATTGTCACAAATGAGACTTTTTCAAGTACTCACAAGGGATAAAGAGGTTCTGCGGCCTTTCAGGGAGATTTTCCATGATATTAAAAGGTAGAGAGGATTTTGCCCACTTGAAGCACTGAAAAGGAAATCTGTTCCCAGAGGTCAGGAGAAGTAGACCAGATAAACAGGAGAACCAAAGACATAGTAAAGGCCACAAACTTTAGAGTTGGGACCAGTATTGGAGATAATAACAATATAAATTTTGGGCTTTAAAAAGAGAATCCAGGTATAAAACAGGCGCCAGGAGAAAGAGGTAATTTTCTGACTCTAGAAGTGAAAAGAGGAGACCCAGGAGCCTTAGAATTGGCAGTATAAGCCAGGTAGTTCCCGTCAAGACAAGCATATAGGCTTCAGGTTTGAGGCAAGAGCAAAAGTGAAACAAAACCAACTTAAAGTAGGTAATTATGTGATTTATTATTCTAATAATCTGGGTTTGAACTATACTTCAAAATCAAAAAGAGTAGGACTCAACATTGATACTAACATTAACTTTAGGAAGCTCTGTAAAGTAACAGACAATGTCATGAATGACATTTCAATACTTGTATTGATAACCCAAGAGTCAAACCCCAACCCTCAGGAAACATCTTGCACTAATCAAGACAGAGAAAAATCTGCCAGACTGCAGCGGCTAAGACAGGAAGTTTGATGTCTGCATTGAAAACCCCAAAATCAAACCCAAGTCCTCTGAAGGGTGATTGAGCCCCCCAGGATGGCTTAAGACCCATCAACCTGTTAAGTCACAGACTTGAGTTGTTAAATTACCCTGCAACCCGCCGGCTTAATAATGAGAATTCCCTGAATGATTTACAGGTTGCCACCAAACTAGTGCCTTTGAAGATTCATACCTACGCAGGAGATGTGGCCTGTCTAAAGGAGGTTAGGAAAATACCTACTACTATCCCTGCCAACAAATAACAGCTGTTTCAGTTCTCCAGTACAGAAATGGTATTTTAATTGGCCAGCTCAGGTGACATGGTGAACATCAGCAGCAGAACAAAGCATTGCCACTTCTGTTCTCCAGAGCCAGCACAATCAGGACCCGCCAAACCAGTGCCAATGAGGGCCCAGACCTATGCAGAAGTTGTGGCTTAGACAAGACCACTACTATCCCTGCCAACAAGCACCAACTGCCGCCAGTCCCAGTCCAGAAAGGGGAATGCAATTAGCGCGCTCAGGCAACATGATAAACCACAGCAGCAAAATTAAGCATTACCACTCCTGTTTGCTAGAGGAGACCCAACCAGGACCTGCTGCTCTCAAGACCCTAAGCCAAGATCCAGGCCCTTCTGGCAAACTGCCTATGGACCTGAAGTCTGCAAAAAGCAAAGAAGCAAAATAACATGGTATAAGAACACTGGCAGTGTGGTGATGACCATATTGTCATTTTTGATAATAAAGTTTTATGAACCTTTGGTTTGAAAAAATCCTAACCTATCTAGTCTTAGTGATCTTTCATCTCAACATTGGCCAAGTAGATTATCAGGCAACTTCCCCCTCCAGAGGCCAACCCGCCCCAGGAACTATACTGCCGCCCTGGAGTCCCCTTTGGACCTGTGCACTTTACTGAATACCCACCCAACCCCGTCTACTTGGAGTACAACTTGGAAACCATCCTCCTTGCCAACCTTTTGGCAAGAACTAGAGAGACTGAAACAATTGATTGAGAAGAAAAGAGGATTGAGGTGCCGCCCTTATTACTCAAAGACAAGTACAATTATCTGCCAGCCTACTTTGTCCCCATGACTACACCCTTAACCCCACAACCAGACCACCCAATGGAACCTACTGCCATGGCAGAGACCACCTTAGCCCAACTAGTTGTAGTACTCTATATTACTTTGACAGGATTAGTGGATTCCATGGTCCCTAACTCTGGACCCTGGTCCTTACTTGGGCAATCTGGATCTTACATTATCAATTTAGCACCCATTCTACAGTGGGCTTTACCTGCCATCTTGACCACACCCTGTCCTGAGCCGCCTAATGTCTTTACCTATGCCTGGCTTCCTGACAGGCAACCAAGGAAATGAAATAGAGGTAAGGAGGAGTAAAACTATTACTAATAATCTTTAGAGTAAAAGGCTAAAAGAGGAGTCCAACCAGAAAAGAATTTTTTTTAAAATTTAGTCACCAAACTTTTATTGAGAAAAAATGAGCAAGAAGAGGACCAAAAGTCTCCTGTCTTGCTTTAAGAGATAGGGTCTGGATTTGAGTGCTCATTTGACCCAAGTGATGGGTCTGATTGGCCAGGAGAATTATTTTTGCAATGAAGCTCCATGGGAGCTGAAGAGTTTCCCATTAATTTTTAAACCAACTTCTGGTTGTTTGGTGCTTATTGAATACTTATGGGCCCCATTAATGCCAGTTAGATTGGGTTTTGTTGCTTTAACAGAAGCGCATTTTGATTGGTTACATTGAAATTGCTTCAAGTAGGGACAAAAGCATGCCAGAAAGTAATCCAAATTGTTCAGGGATTCTTCCCAGTTTGGGACAGGAATATGGGAGTCAAGAATATCACCTGAGATGAGTAAGCTAAGAAGAATCTCTTGTCAATTGTGTTTTCTAAATAATTTAGTAAATTTAGGGGTTTAGCAGGAATTTGAGAGGTTTTCTTGGTGTGTCAGGGGAACATTGTCCTATCCAAGGCTAAAGGGGGGAGTAAATTTACAACAGAAAGACGTCTTCAATTTATGTCCCAGTGATACACACTTCTGATTAAAAGCACTACATGGATCTATTTTAGAATAAATGTTGCTTCTAGATAGATAGTCAGGGAGGGCCTCAGCAGAAGGATGGAGCATCTATCATTGATAGTAATCTTGTTTAACACTCAATAGTCTACACAAGGGGTTTTGAACCATCAGATTTTTAACAAGAAATGGGAGATGACCAGGAGGATGAGGAACAAGAAATAAACCATTTAAAAAGCTCCTCATTTATAAAGGGTTTTAATAATGAATTTTATGAGTCATAAAGAGGAATTAGTCTTCCCAAGTAGGGATACTACTAGACTTGAGGTTGATAAAAAGGTTGTAGGGACAATGGGGAGGAAGAAAATGGCATTAATTTTTTTTCTAAAACGGTCCTTGAATTCAGAATAGCATAAAATGATTCTATTGGTGTCTTTATGTATGACTGAGTCATTTAGGGAACATCAAGAGACATAAGTTGAAAGCTAGTAGAGGTGGAGAGAAGTGTGTCTGTGATAAGAGGTGTCAGACTAAGAGCATTGTTGCAGATAAAGGTAACTTTATTTTTAATATAATAAAAATTTAACAGGTACTTCTTAGGCCAAAGGAACTCAAGTATAAAAGAGTAGGAGAGCTTGGGAGTGGAGTTGCACCTTATGTGGACCAGGGAGCCTTCAAGGTCAAATGTGACTGATTGTATGATAGAGGCAGCCTTGGTATAGGTGCTTTTACCAACCTTAACGTCCCTCAATCCATATAAAGGGAGTCCAAGGGTGTCTGCCAATTCCTTTTTAATGAAGATTGTGTTGGCGCCAGTGTCAAACAAGGTCAAAACTTTGACCTTGCTGAAATAACTGTGTACAATTACAAGAACAGCTGGGGAGGAAGAAAAATCCTTGGATGCAAGAGAGAATATACTTGTGGAAGAAGTAACAGGAGTTTGTTGTTTGGAGAGGGGACAGAGGGCAAAAAGATGGTCCTTGGGTCCACAATACAGAAAAAGTTTATTTGTTTTTCTTCTAAGGTTTTCCTCTGAAGTCAGTTGAAACCCCCCAGGGCTAGTCCCAGTGCCAGGTGGAGGTGTAGGGAGGCTTCCCATCTTGGAGGAGAAAGTCTTAGTGCTAGGTAAAAGCCTAGAGGTAGCATCAATATTGGTTGGGAGGTACTTTCTATTCCATTTCACAGCTTCTTTGGTTAGGGAATCCATTTTTGGGGTATTTTTTTGATGGACTAAGATACCTTGGAGAGAAGGGCTGAGTTCAATCATGTAAAGCTACAGGATTTTGCATTGGAAGCCTGTAGCCTAGATCAAAGAGAGCAGAGCTTCTGATTGTACTCTCTAAGGGGAAGTATACCTTGGACTAAATCTGAGAAGCAAGAGGAAGAGGGAGAAACTGAGCCCTCATCTTTACCAGAGAAGGAAAGAGGAGAAGAAAAAGCAGGTCATAGTTTTAAAGAACCTCTGGGTTCCTGGCAGAGTGGGAGCTTAACCAGTCACAGTAGTGGCTAGTAAGCTTCTTGGCAAGGAACAGAACATTATGCGCCTCAGTAGGAAAGTCTTTACCAAAAGCTGTGAAGTGTGCCTGAGTGTAGGCAAGTATGTTGAATATCTTGGGATGAGGAGAGCTGTAAAGTCAAGAAGGACAATGTATTGAGGACCACCGTCTGTGTGATGTGTGAGCCAGGAGGAGTAGGCTTGCTTTTCTGTAAAACCTAATTGTAGATCCATCCAAAAATAAAAAAAGCAAGATCAAGGAAGCAAATATTACTGAGAAAAATATAGCTAAATTGACTATAGAGGTAATAGAACAGGAATCGCCCAGGTTAAGCCCATCTGATGCTGAAATAATGTAAGGTCTTGCCCAATAAGGGCCAAGATTATAAGCCAAGTCATGAACAGGGTTAGGGTTAAAGTTCAATAAGTAGAGGAGCATAGGGAGTTTTTGTAAAAGTACCTCCAAGAGGCCTGCTAAAACCTTGCAATTGGACACAAAAGGTGTCATAGAGTTGAAAAATCCTAAAAAACTATATAGAATAGAGTATCAACAAAGATATTTTTGCAATTAAAGGAAGCTGATGTTGGAATACTCCCTGTGAGAATCTTACCATGAAGGGGGATAGGTTATTACTCATTTAAAAATTGTTGCCAGCAAGCTAATTTCTTGTTGTTGGGCTATCTCCATTTCAATGATCCCAGCTAGTAAAGAGAGCTAGTAAAAATTTAAAACGGTAATTTAGTAAGATTGCTTTTCTCTTTTAAAACTAAAGACTGATTTAAAAACTAAAACTAAAATTTACAAGTTTTAACGTTAAAATTTAAGAAAATTAAAGCTTGGATTAGAAAGATCAAAGAAGAGTTAACTTTTAAAATGGATTTGGAGGAAAACCACTTAAAATTTTAGCTTAAAAGCTACTCTTCTAAGGCCCTTGTTTATAGGTGAAGGTGAGGGAGATTTCCATAGGAACTACAGTGATTAGGGATGGCTGAGGGTGAGAGCCTGGGCAAAGTTGGGGAAGCAGGCTTGGCTTCACCAACCTGAAGATCTGCATACACAGCAGCCAGGGAGCAGCCTTGCGTAAGATACCTACTTTAATGCTAGGGTCTGGTATAAAAGTAGAAGTAGAAGCTTACCCAGGCAGGTAAAAGAAAAAAGCAGAACTTGAGCAAGAGCCAAAGGCAGCCAAGCTTGGTATTTAAGGACACATATCATCTTTAAATTAGCTTCATGTTTTAATTTAAACTTTGCCCTTTAAAAGCCTGCCCTTTTGGCAGAGCACAGCATAGTAGCTAGCTTGGACCTGTTCACAAAGTTTCTGCTGACTAGGGTACAATCTGTATCTAAATACAGGAGCCCTGAGCTGGTGGAAATCCAAGCGCAGAATGGGTAAGGCATCTGTTTGTTGGGGTGCCTGATGATTGTGTAGATTACCAGATCTCCTGAAGGGACCTTCATTATTTGCCACCAGTCTAAGTCTTTGGGCCAATAATCTTCATCTGACATGGCAGATGATTAGCAGGGGAAGCTTGGCTTGCTTACTGCTCTCCCCAAGCTTCCCACATATTGCTTGCCTTGGGAGATGGTAACTCTAGATTGGGTACAGTTAGACTGAACATTGTTCTGGTTATTATGGCCATTGGATGTATGAGGCTTATTACTGGTGCTTCTTCAAAATGGAGGCTGGCTGGAGTGTCCTGGAGGTGAGAGCCTTTAGGTCACTCCCTTCCCAGCCTGCGCCTTATGAGGTGGGTCAGAGGCTTTCTCTGTCATCTCTGCCTCACAGTACAGGCTTTGGAGGCTGGTCATGTGGTCCAAGTTAATGTGCCTCATGGTGTGGGGTTTGGGGGGCACTTTATTATATGATTTGTGATGCAGGGTATTAAAGCATCATCTCTGAAGGCCTGTCTAGGCTTAGTTCCCTGTAGGCCAAGGTTAGCCCTTGTAAGGATTGGAAATTTCATCCATCCTAAATCTATTAATTGAGAATGATGGGAAACCACAGAATTCTTGGTTATTAGATCAACTTTATGAGTTCAAGACAATTTATCTACCTTAGTGTCAGGGATCCAGCCTATGGGGGGGTCTTGATGTTGCAACTGTGCTATTTTAGCAGAGTTACAAGGGGAAAAATATTTAGAAGCTAGATAATAATCTTTATTGAGATATAGTGATTATATAGTCAATGTGAATCAAGGAAACAGGAACATGATTGTTGATCAAACGGGCTGATGGAAGAAGGGGGTGACTTGATCCTGGTAATGAGTCAAGCGCCAAAACAAGGTATCCACTGTAAGTGATCATCATCTGTTCATGTTATTGGATTTGGTAATTTGAGTTGACTTCCTAGCCTGGCTTCAAGTGGCCAGATAATAAGATTGCAGGTCAAAGCCCGCTTGTTTAGAACCTTTCTGGTGGGTCAAGGCTGCTGTTTCAACATCCCCCAGCCAAAGGACAGCCTCCTCTGGGGGCAGGTCATCAGGGAAGTCATCAGGAGCCCAGGCGCTGTACTGGACTAATTGTTGTTCTATGGTGGGAAGGGCGGTTTTGTGTTGTTTTTGTCTTGCCCTGCAGGGTCTCAGGCAATCATGGTGTAGGGTCTTGTCTTGTTTGCGCTTCCTGAGTCCTTGCACAAGGTAAGTGTTATTGTTGTTTAACTTTAGAATGATTGCTGGACCTACTTTATTGGGTTGTAGTTTGCTTTTATCAACGTTCATGACCCAAACTTTGTCCCCAACTTCATGTTTATCTCAGATGGGGACAAAGATTTTTTGAAGAAGTTCATTTTAATTTTATTTTTGTTCTCTGTTGGCCTCTATCACTTGAGGGTCTGGGTGTGGGGGGACTTTACTTGGGATTTCCAGTTTGGGTCCTGTCAATGCTTGAATGATATTTGGCTGTGTGCTATATACTAACTCAAATGGGCTTTTTACAGTGGATCTGTTCACTTGGGTTTGGCACACAAGTAGTGCAGTTTGTAGCTGTTTATACCAGTCTTCAGGTCTCCTGGCAGTGAGCTTGGCTAAGGCTTGCACAAGGCTGTCATTGAGCCGCTCTACACATCCATTGGCCTGTGGGTGATATGGTGTTGTTACGGTGTGTTTGACCCCATTTCTAGCAAGGTATATGTTGGTGGTTTTGGAGGTCAATTCTTTCCCTCCATTGATAATCAGGAGTTCTGGCTTTATAAACTTGCTGATTATCTCTTTACCAATAAATTGTTGTATGTCATTGCCAGTGTGCGCTCTTACTGCTTGGACTACTGGTCATCTTGTATCAAAGTCTATGGTGGTGATGATGTATGTCTTATTATTGTGTTTCCCTGGCATGGTGTCAGGGATCCACTCATTGGTAAGCCTCTCCACAATCAAATGGAGAAAAACTCCCAAGTTGAATTTGATCAGAGTGGAACCTACTGGAATTCCTATTGTTAACATATGTAGAAGGTGACCAAATAGATTGAATCTATCCAGGAAGAGAGTGAAGTAATTGAGAAGATAATATACACTAGTGTACCCCAAGACCAACCAGGGGGCCTTGGGGTGGATGATTGGTGGGAATTGAGCTGTTTCAACATAAGGGGCATGTCTTTGACGCGGACCAAAATAATACCAAATTGACTCTTCAGATTTGTCAGTAGGAGTTGGTTCAGGGTTTTTGAAGTTAACATTTGCTTGCCCATAATTGATTAACACACACAAAGTCCATACAAGGAAGATAAACTTCATGTTGTTGGGGGGGGGAACCTTTAGAATCTACTAATCAAGTGTTTATAATTGAGAATATAGATTTATTGGGTTGATAGGAAATAAAGAAATAGTTGGAGCAATTTGGATGGGAGGAATTTGTCAGTTTAAATACTGACTTCAAGTGAGGAAGGGAACATTGTGGTTACCAGGTGGATCTGCAAGAGTGATTTGAGAAGTATTGCCTTGCAGGACTGTAGCAGGCTGCAGCCTGCAATGCAAGAAGAGGAAGGTTAGGATACTGCATAGCAATATTGTACCTTGCTTTGGTTAGGAATAAATCTGGGCTGGATGAGAAGCATTCATTTGGCTTGGGTGGTTTTCTGGGTTTGATTGGATACTTAGGTCCCTGAATCTCTGGTACAAATATCCTTTGCATTTAATTTTGGATTGATTGGTTGTTTTATATTTATTGGAGTCCAAATTTAATGCTGAATTGTTGTTATTATTGTCTGGAACCTTGATTTTTGTTTTTGAAATATTATTTATATTCTGGCCTTGATTTTCACATTTGCTTTTGTTTTTGCTTTTGAAGTTAAATTTAAAACATTAATTAATCAATTTCAAATGCGTTTTTGAATTGATTTCATTTAGAGATTTGGTTTTGTCCTTTTTTTCTGATATAGCATTTATAAATGCAACTTCTGGTTTCTTAATGATTGCAAAACAACTAAAATTTGATCCCCAATTTGTGTTAGGGATGGAATCCCTTACACATGGGGCCAAAAATATTAAAGGCTCATACTTTGAAAGGTAGTTGTGTGTGGATGGGGAGTACTGACTTTGAAGGGGTTTTGCTTTTGGCAAACTTTTTGCATACCTCACATTGGTCTAGGACTTCTTGAACGTCAAGATAAAAGATTGATCACCAGACCTTGTTCTTAAGAAACTCATATAGGTTTTGGCTCTTGGTGTCTCTGAGGTCCCTGTGATAGCGTAGGATGGTGTCTACCTGCTGGTGCATGGGGATATAGGGAATGGTAGTGCTGTCAGACATTTTCCTGTGTATGGTCCCATATACATCAGCAAATAGGTGTTTGTTTTTGATAAATGTTTCCTTTGTTATATCAGTTGTACCAGGGGGAAACCCTTGTCTTTTGTTTGTAGTACTAAGAGAGGCCAGTCTGAGTCAAGCCCATTTTCCCCTCTTGTGGCACAGACATATAGGAGTGAAAGCGCGTCTGTCATGGCAAGCTCAGGACCAGGATTTTACTGTATGAGCATATTGAATCTCTCCAAGAGCTCCATCCAGCGGGCTTGGTGGCAAGATAGATTCACTTGGGTTTTGAAATATATGAGCAACTTATGGTTGGTTAATGCTGTGAATTATTCCTGCCGTTCCAGATAACAGCGCCATTTGACTAGACAGTGCATGATAGCCAACAGTTCCTTGTTGTGGATAGGGTATTGACACTTGCCATCTGTCAATTTTTGTGATTCATAAGCTACGGGCAGGAAGCCATCATCATTATTCTTGATTTGTAGTACTCCCCCAATGGATGCATCCGAGGTGTTGGTTTCCATTTGGTATTCCCCCTCACTTTTGGGGTATTGCAGGATGGGAGCTGTTGTGAGCTTCTCCTTGGGGTGTCTAAAATAGAGGTCACGTTGGGGGGTCCACACAAACTTGGATTTGGCGCCTGTTATGGCGGATAAGGGGGCAGTCAAAACACCACAGTCAGGTATAAAGCGGCGTACACAGGCCATCATCCCCAAGAAGGTGCAGAGTTCCAAATTATCCTTAGGTGGCAGCATCTTGCATATGGCCTGTATCTTTTGACTGTTGGGTTTGATGCCGTCCTTTGAGACTATCTGTCCCAGGAAGGGTAGTTGCTCATGGAAGAACTGGCACTTGGAGGGCTTGGTCAGCAGTTTGTGTTGTGCCAAGATAGCAAAGACAGCCTCTAGGTCATTTTGGTTTTGTTCCACTGAAGTACTGTAGACAATAATTTTGTCCAGGTAAACTAGGGCATGCTTACCTATATGTGGCGCAAATACTTTGTTCATGAAGGTCACAAAGGTAGATGGGGCGTTTGTCATGCCAAAGTTGAGCACCACACATTTGTATGAGCCTTATTTAGTGCATAAGGCTGTTTTGGGGATGTCTTCCTCCTTGATGCAAATCTGGTTGTAGCTTGCAGTCAGATTGATCTTGGAGAAGACTTTGGCTCCTCCCAAGGCTTCAAAGAGATTGTCAATCAGTGGTAGTGGATAACAATTCTTGATGGTAACTTTGTTTAGGGCTTGGTAGCCTGTGACCAGACACAAGGTACCGTCTTTCTTAGCCACAAAGAATACAGCAGCCCCAAAAGGAGACTGTGAGGGGTGGATAAGTCCTTTCTTCAATGCCTCCTTGAGGTAGGCGTGTAGGGTGTTGTCTTTATTTGGGGTCAGCCTGTAGATGGGGTGCGCTTTGGGGACAGCCCCTTTGAGTTGGATGAAGTGTTGGATGTGTTTCTCAGGGGGCAGCCCAGGTAGCGCTTCTTTGAAGATTTCTGGATAGCAGGCTACAATTTTGCAGTCCTGAGGCGTGGAGGTATCCTGATGATCCTTGAAGTGTATGATCTTGTACTGGCAGGAGCCCCAGTCAATTTCCTTCAGGTTTTCCTTTTTTCCAGGGTCTCTGTGATGCACAAAAAGACGTGGTTGCATAGGAGTTGGTCCACTGAGTCAGGGTAGATCTGGCTGTGGACACCTTCACGCTTGATGGTCAAGACTGAGGTTGCCCAGTCTACGTTAGGGTTGTTCTTTTATAACCAGTCTAACCCCATTACAATGTCAAATTTTTGGGAAGTCAATGACAGGACCTTGGATGATGGAGTGGAGGTTCTTGAGCATGATAGAGAAGAGGGAAGTTTCCTTTGTCACAGCAATGTGGTGTTCATCAGCCAGGACCACGTTTTTAATCTGCAAAGGATTAGTGGTTAGCTTGAACTTGTCCACAAAGCTACTGTTGACTAGGTTTTGATATGCACCCAAATCCAGGAGTGCTGAGCCTGTGTAACTGCAAAAGCAGAAAGGATAGGACATCAGTTTATTGGGATGTCTGGCAATGGTGTACAGTACTGGGCCCTAAGAGGGCACTTGGATCATTGGGCATTGGTCTACATCCTCGGGTTGGTACTCATCATTAGGCAAGTCAAGAGTTATGTGGGGAGAGCTTGGCTTGCTTAATGCTCTCCCTGGGCTTTTCCCTTGTCTTGATTGCCTTGTGAGGCGGTGATACAGAAATGAGTACTATTTGACTGGCCATTTTTACCACTTCCATGTCCATTTGAACCTGTGGGTTTATGGTTGGTGCTATTCCCATTGTTTCTGGGGGTGGTTGAGTGGAGCGCTTGCCTGTGTGGGAGTCCTTGGGTCTCTCTTGTTTTCCTGTTTGTCCTTATGAAGGGCTTTGGAGTTTTGTTCTGCTTTCTCTGCTTTGTGGTACAGGCTTTTCAGGTTGGTCACCTGGTCCAGGTTCACATTTCTCATCACATGCAACTTGAGGTTGTTGTAGTACATTAGATGTGTTGCTGGGGTTTCAAAGGCCATGTCAGATGGTGCACAAAGTTAGAGTTCCTTGTAGGTGCAGGTGAGTTCCTTCACGGTGCCTGTCTGGGTAAGGTTCTTCACTTGGTGTATGATCATGAGCGCCATATCCTTAAGCACAAATCTTGCCAAGAAGTCTTGTTTGAAGGTATCCCAGTTCTTGTTGGTGTGTTCCTTATGCCACTTATCACACCAGGTGCCAGCGTCATGGGTCAGGCAGATGGAGATTTCTGAAATCCAAAACTGTTGCAGGCATTCCATCTGGGCCAGCTTTCTCTGGGCAGACTGGATCCATGCAGCAGAGTTGTTGTTGTTGGCCTTGGCAAAGGGTTCCAAGGCGGTGCTTCACAGTCTTTGAGCTTGTGGCAGATCCAGGTCCAACCAGTCCATCCTGCCATTATCCTGCCCTTGACTCTTATTCCCATTACCTTCCTTTGACAAAGCTTTGAAGAGATTTATCTCCAGAGAGGCAATTTTATGGGACAATGCTTTGTTATCATCCCGCCAACAGGCCATGATCTCAACGCTCTTTTCCTCCCTTGCCCTTAAAGCCTCAATTTCACAATTTGCCTTTGCTTTCACTTGCTGTAAGATTTTGTCCCATCCTACTAACAGGTTCCAGGAATCCTGCGCATAAATTTGGTTTCCTTGGGCAGGATTACCTTCTTTTGCAAAATAATTGGAATATAACTCTTCAAACACAGCCTTTACTTCCACCAAGGACTCCTCAGGCACAGTCTTGGTGACCTCCAAGCTTGCCCAAGCTTTCTCCAACAAACTTGTAGGAACCTCTTTCCTGGCAGCAGCAGTTTCCATGCAAAGTACTCCAAATTTGGCCCTTTCAAAATTTAACAAAGAAGACATAATAATTGAAAAGGTAGTTGAGGGGAAAGCGTCAAAATGACAATATATATTTATTAAAATTTAGCTGTTTTTGCTTATATATCATTTGGGGCAAATTTGGCTGAAAACCCCTCTGGTTCCTGAATCAACCTATGATTCATATCACGTGGTCTATGACATTTGAGTCATCCAAACCTAGATCTTTACCTAAAAGATCCCCTGTAATTCTCAGTCTATGAGAATTAACCCACAATGGGAAGAAGTCACCTGACTCTATCCATCCCAATGTACCAATTCAGCATGGAGCTTCCTCAGCTCCTGGCATCAAAACCCTGTGGATTAAACATCCCAAAACTCAGCTATTGATGTTCCAACTGGGAACCAGCTGATCAACCCTGAATTCCTGGGCTTCTCTGCCTTTATCTAGTTGTCTTCACATTTAAATTTTTTGCCTTAAAACCCATTAAAACGCTTTGAAACTCAAACCAGGCGCCACTGCAGTGCCCAGGAACTTTCCCAGGCAGCGCCACAGCACTTTGCAAATCCATTAGGCGGCACAGCAGCGCTTTTAACCCAAAATTTGGGGTTTACTTATGGTTGACCTTAACCAAACTTCTTGACATAGTCAAGACAATTTAACCAATATAATTAAATCCTCATTAATTATATTCTTGTGTATTTATCTATTAATCTTTCCAATTAATTAAACCATTTTGAGACATCCAGTCTCCCAGATTTACTTGGCAATCTTGCCTTCTGTTCTTTTATGAACCTAGATATCCAGTTTTCAGGAATCTTTACCTTAATACTTCCAATCTAACCTATCTACATGCAATAATCAGAAAAACAGAGATAACTTCATATTCAAGAGCATTTATTTGGCTAAATACTCAATAGTGACTATTGTACGGTCACAGAGCTATGTAGGTGGACATGGCGTTTTGTTGGTTGGTTGCAGAATGGAGGAGGGAGCCTGAAAGAGTCCTTGTGCAGACATGGCGTTGAAGGTGGGTAGTGGAATAAAAATATTCTGGTACAGGACAAAGCCATCTGGTATCTTGGTACCAGGAGTGTATGGGATCCAGTCAGGCAGAAGACCAGACATAAATCTGTCAAGGATTAGTTGGCTGCGGCGCATGCAGGCAACAGGCGGAATTTTTCAAGATAAGGTAGGACGGAGAGCCTACCTGTTCTACCAATGTTGTAACTGTGCTGTTTTAGCAGAGTTACAAGGGGAAAAATATTTAGAAGCTATATAATAATCTTTATTGAGAGATAGTGATTATATAGTCAATGTGAATCAAGGATAATAGGAACATAATTGTTGATCAAACAGTTGGATGGAAGAAGGGTGTGACGGTCCACATGTTTGGTGGTTTGCAGGCGGGGCTAATGTTGCCTCCACCTTGCAGAAGATATTTGCTACTGTGGGCTAGAGTTCTTCACCTAGCAGGGAAATGTGGCTGCAAAAGGGTGAAGAATGAGATAGCTAGCAGGGAGCTTTGTCTGTTTGAGGTGGAGAAGGTTTTGGACCCCTGGCAGGTAGCGTGGGCTGCCAGCAAGGAGAAGAGCTTTGAGGGCTCTATGTACCCTGATACGCTTACATGAAGTCTGTAAGTAAGCATCCTACCTAACGGACTGGTAGGGTGTCCTTGTTTATGTCCCCATGAGAGCTTTGGGGAGAACCCAAAGTGAGCATTAGAGGGCATAGATTTTCTCAGAGGTGTCATCAAGGCGGTTTGCTTGGGGAAGCAAGCTGCAGAACTTGGTGTGATCAGGCCTATGGAAAGTAGAGCTGATTACTGCAACTGAAAGCTCAGACTTAATCACCTGGGTGAGTAAAAACAACAACATATGCTGTGAGAATCTATGGTTGGATTGCCTAAGTGGAGTGCCACTTGCAAGAGCCCAGTCAAACGTAATTTCAACTTAGACTCATGCCTGGGTCTACAAGTTCTGGTAACAGGGACTGAGATAAAGAACAAAGTGGTTCACGGAATAAGAAGAGAAGACTAGTAAGAGGAACTGTTTGATCACAGATAAGGCTAGTTGAAGGACTGCTGGTTCATATTGAAGTTTGGAACAAAATGGTTAATTTTGAAGGTGGAATCAAGATGGTTCCTAGTGAGGATAAGAAAAAGGGCTCAAAGATCATGATGCAGAAGTAGCTGGTCATGATAAAGGAGTAGCCAGAGGACTGATAGGCTGTTTAAAGACTGAAAAAGCTGTTCTGTGAACTAAGATGGACTGTTTGCTGGTTAAGCTTAAAATCTGGAAGACGTGGTTGAAGAGCTGGATGAAGGACCAGAAGATGATGATGAAGGACTGTTGGTCCGGAGAAATGAGCTGAGATTATGCAAAATTGATTTGCCAAAGATAGATGAAGTGGGATGTTTTCCTTGGATTTTATAAGATTTTTAAATATATGGGGAAAACGCTGAAGAGGTTCATAAAGAACAGTTTAAATAGTATTCTACTATTTAAATGGGTTTAGATTGAATGCAGGGCAAACTGGTGCCGGAATAATATACTGGGTAAAACTTGGGTGCACAAAGAGTTGTCAGTTTGAGCGGTTTGAGCTGTGGAAATTATTTTCATATTTGGATCCCAGTGAAACTTCAGAAATGGTCTATTTCTGCGCTTTGCATTCATTGGTTGAGTTATGGCAGGTTTCCTGATGAAAATGATTGGTTGGAAGCCAAAGCTTAAAGTATAAGCAAGGAAATAGTGAATTAATACTTTAAGCCTTTGAGAAAGTAAGTATGTAAGCTTAAGTTATTATAGAAAAAAGTGAACAACAATGGTTTAACCTTCTGAAGAAAGTCATTTTTAAGGCAAAACCGTTGGGAAAAGGACACTATAAAAAGGTGGCTGGCTAGAAAGATATGGGTTTTTGAAGGTCTTTCCAGATCTTTCTGAGGTCTTTCCTGGGCCTTTTGAGTTTCTGCCAAGAGGTTTTTGGAAGCCTTTTGATCACCAGCAGGAGCTTTATTGGACTAATACAAGTGGAATACCAAGGCCACTAAAGCTATAAAGAGAGCTGAAGCCCAAGATAACAGAGCAGGAGCCCAAGAATAAGAAGCTGGATCCTAAGCGTGGAGCAGGAGTCCAAGTTTAAGGAGCAGAAGTCCAAGATATTGTTGAAGGACTCCAAGTATTGGCAAATTCATATTGTTTCCTTGATCCCGCGGGCCATATACCAGAAGGTTTCTAAGGGGGTCTTCCTTCTGAGAGTGAATAAAAGCCCATTTTGACCCCTATATATGTTTCTGAGATACATTTTCTTTACTAGAGAATGACAATCCCTTCCAGCTGGTCCCTGGCTATGATCCAGGACACATTTGGGGACTGTTGGAAAGGAACCCCACAAAGGGGGTGGCTTGATCCTGGTAATGAGTCAAGCGCCAAAACAAGTTATCCACTGTAAGGGATCATTATCTGTTCATGTTGTTGGATTTGGTAATTTGAGTTGACTTCCTAGTCTGGCTTTAAGTGGCTGGGTAATTGGATTGCGGGTCATGAACCTGCTTGTTTGGAACCTTACTGGAGGGTTGAACCTGCTGTTTTGACATTGAGAACTTACAGGCGGACAGCCTGGGGGTCCTGAAGGGAGAGCCCACCACAAGATTAGAGCTAACTTTATAATATAAGATAACAATTTGCCCAGGAGAGCCCAGGGTCCCTGGCAGGTACCATTGAATAAATAAGGCCAGTGAGGATGATGTACATAACCCCAAATATCTGAGTGGAGGTAGATTCATTGGTTGTAACAAATTCCTGTGGGCAGTTGGGCTGCAGGGTGAGAGGTGGTGTCATTGGAACTAGGTAGGTGGGCAAGTAGTTGTACTTGTTGCGGAAAAGCAAGGGAGATATGGTGACTTGGGTTCCTTCTCTGCCAATGGTTTCTGTCTCTCTAGTTATGGCTTCTGGGTCTTAGATTAGAATTTAATCTAGGGTGAATTCTGAATATACTGGGTTGGGTGGGTATTTAATGAAATGTACTGGGTCAAAGGGAGCTCCTGGTGGACAATAGAGTTTGGGCAGCTGTTCTGCGGTTTCTTGGGGTCAATGGACATGGGTACAATGCCGCAGGAGGTGGACTGCAAATGAAATAGAACTGAAATCAAATATGGAATAACCTGATTGAACCAAAGTTTCATGTCACTTTATTGAAAGAATGGCAATGGGCCACTTTCTGGCGGCTCAGGGTATAAGTATACCCATCTGTCATAAAGAGAAACTTTTATAAACCTTTCTGGGCCAGGTGACACTGTCTTCCATGGTTTGGAAATCATTGGTGGCATTCAGCCCATAGGGTCTCTCATTGGATGGTTTGAACTGGGAATACTCAAATTTTCTTGTCAGGGTGTGGGTTGGTCATCTCTGGGTGGCCCCATTCTACAGGAAGTTTATTTGTTTCCCTTTCCGTGGAGGCCCGGGTTATTTCAGGATCTTTGACTTGGCTTGTCCTCTCATTGGTTGGGTTAGCAGGAACCCTTGGCGTGGGGAATCTTGATGCAGGTATTTTTAGTTCATCAAGCCTTCAAAGATTCCCCAAAGTTGAATCCTGCTCTGGTTTGAGTCAGGAAATCTCCAGGCTGGCAGCCTGCAGGGTATCAAGGTTCAAATCCTATAGTTGAGGTTTTCTATATGCATGGTCAACAGGAGTTTGTCCCTTTTGACAGAATCCATAAATTTGGACTCTTATATTCCTTGCTTACCAAATAAGCTGTTTCTAAATTTGAATTCAGATGGATTGGGAGCAGAAACTTCTTCCCCTTCTCTCTGGCCAATCTGTCTGGTATCCTGTTGCTGAGGTTTGTCAATTTGATTCCAATATCCAGGTCAAGGACACCACCATAACTCCAGCTTGGGAATACCTATACACCATCCATCTGATCCCGCCTACTTATGACAAGATAACACCTCCTCCTTGGTCACCACCTGTGATCTGTCCTGGAGCACCTTGGTATGTTGTGACTTAAATTGGGGTATACTAAGGGTTGTTGCCCCTGCTCCTTTTAGGGGTGGGTATAAATTGTGGGGCTATTGGATAAACACCATGATGATTGGGATTCCTGTAGAATCATCCAAAGCAGGGGGCCATCCCACTTCTCCTCTACATTGCTTAGGCTCCCTCCTTCCTTGGGAGTGGATCCCTACCAGCCCCTTCACCAAACCAGTCCCCATCAGGGGCTTCCCTCAGCCAACAATCATGAGCCAGTACCCTTCATTACTTACCTGGCCAAGAAGTCTCCCTTAAAGGTCTCCCTGCCCTTCCAAGTATGATCTGCATACTATCCCTCCCACCAGGTACCTGTAATGTGGGTTGGGGAAAGGGAGATCTCTGTGATCCAGAAGCAGGTTGGGCACTCCATCTGTGCCTGCTTGCTCTGAGGGGCCAGAATGCAAACAATGGTGCTGCTTCTGGCTCCTGTGAACAGCTCCAAGGGGCCCCAGAAAGGTTGGGGGCCAGGTGGGCAGGCATGGCACTCAGGTTGCTGGGTTGAGGGGGATGTGCAGGGTAAATTCCATCAGGCCGGGGATTATTCTGCCAAGTAGAAGGGCTCTGCAGGCCAGAAACCCGTTAACATAATCAACCAATCTAACAGACACCAATCAGGCAGTTGATCAAAAATGGGTTACAGCTGCTCCAGTTTGCCGGTCAAATCTGATTTCCCTGTAAGCTGATGTTGATAAATCAACGTAGTTTGAGGGTTGCTGGATAGGATTGTATTTGTCAGCATGGCCATCAGAAGCTGGTCAACCAAGGGTTCTTTGCAAAATGGACTAGATCCTCACTTGCCAATGGGGAAGGAATAGGAGCCCAGGATTCAGGGGGTATTGGTTAGTCAAAATTTGGTATGCATTGAATAATTTACTGTTCCAACTCTTAAGGAGTGAGCCCTCCCAAAATTTTCTCAATGAAATCAGATCCCCTCGGCCTAAGGTTTGTTTCACATGCATCCTGTAGCCGGCCTGCTGTGCTACATCTCCTACAATGGAATTCTTAGCCGGATCATTGCGGGAAGATGGGCCCTGCTGTGGGCACAAAGTTGTTGCCTCTGGCCAATGTTAATCTTATGCCTGCCAATCTCTGAGCTGTTCCTCCTCTGTTCAAAACAGAACCTTTGGTTCTATCTCAATGACCTGAATTTTACGCTGAAGCCACTCTGATTCTATTGCAGGCCATTTATCTTGGGCTCTTTGGGTTAGGGTAATCATTTTGCTTGACCCCAGTATCTTGTCTGGAAATTTCCCAGCCCAGAATTGGAAGCTGCTGTGGTGGAAAATATCAACTTCATGTGGATTCAAGTGGGGATTCCCCACCCCTCAAAGAAAGCTTCTTACTGTCCAGCCATCTCCGTCCCAGGTTGGGGCTGGAATCAACCCTTGGGAGGACACAGTGTTGCAGGCAGGGACCAGAGTTGACATAGTTTGGTAAAGGGCATGCCCTTTGGGTATATCTGTCCCTGGCCAGTAGGGTGTCTGATCCAATAAGTGCCTGGACATGGTTCTCTTGTATATTTTTTGGCCCTGGTAGGTACAGGCAATAGGAGAAATTTTGAGAAAAGGTAGGATATATAACCATGCTACCTAAGCTGTAACTGTGCTGTGTTAGCAGAGTTGCATGGGGGAGATGATGAGAAGCTAGATAGTTATCTTTATTGAGATATGGGAACTATATAGCTGAGGTGAATTGTTTTAAGAGGAGCAAGATTGTGATGATGTTGTAACTGTGCTGTTCTAGTAGAGTTACAAAAGGGAAAATATTTAGAAACTAGATGGTATTCTTTATTGAGAGATGATGATTATATAGTTATTATGAGTCATGGATAACAGGAAAATGATAGTGTTGATTACACAGTGGTATAGTGAAGGGGGTGGCCTGATCCTAGTAATGAGCCTAGCGCCAAAACAAGATATAAATTGTAAGGGATCATCATTTTTTCATGTTGTTGGATTTGGAAAATTTGAGTTGACTTCCTAGTTTGGCTTCAAGTGACTGGATAATTGGATTGCTGGCCACAAACCTGTTTACTCAGAACCTTGCTGGTGGGTTGAGCCTGCTGTTTTGACAATGATCAATCAGTTGGGTTGGGCAGGAGATGGCATGATCCTTTTAACAAGTAGAGTGCTGAATTGAGCTGTCTGCTGAGCTGGGATTATTACTGGTTCTTGTCATTGGATTTAATAATTCAAGTTGACTTCTGCATTCAGCTATGGGTCATGGGGGAGTTGGGTCTAGGGTCACAGATCCTCTTGTGCGGAACCTTGTTGGGGGTCAACCCTGCA